>BQMF02000857.1:0-57885 GCA_027922465.2 Turritopsis dohrnii
TTACATTCCCGAGAGCATCATAAAAGTTAAGAGACTTTGAAAAATTTTGCCGGAGATCAAGCTTAAAAAGGAACACCTTCAGTTTAAAAATCCATTTGAGATCACTCTTCCGTGGACGTTTCAAAATACTCCTTTTAAAACTATACAGTATGAAAATCTTTATGTTGTTTGTACCTGAACTTCATAATAAAAACTTTTATTTGGCCATGCGAAAAATATCTGTGTTTCCTTTTTATCGTCAGCTTGATAGTATACAAATTTTAGAATCATACAATATTTTAAATTCGACTAGTCAATTAAAAAAGTGGTCATCAAATGATAAACAAAATAGGTAGAAGTTGATGAGGAACATGAGCTGTGCTTCATGATTCCAGAGCTTTATAAAAACAGGTTAGCTTATCTAGGAACATGAATTAAAAAATTGTATTATATTTAGAAAGACTAATAGAAACCTTACGCATTAAATCGATATAAACATACCCTATTGGTAGTCGTTCATATCTGTTTTGAAACATCAAGAACTGCTTATTTATCAAGAATGACTACTAAGAATATTAGTTTCACGTAGATTATCAGTTTGGATCATAAATGTTCTTGATTGTTTTAAGTTTTACAGCCGTACTACAACCTCTTCTATATCCATATATTCAACAAAGAAACTTTCACAGATCTACGCATGCTTCTTCGCTTCCATTTTTAAAACAACTACGGAAAACGTAAGAACGTTGCATAAGACTCACATGAAACAACATTTCTACCTTGGCATCTGCGATTTAGCCATATGTTAATTATTCCTTTCACTAAAGCTTATATTATACACTTTTAGAGTCTTTTCAAGCAAAGTACTTGTATACAATGAATATAGTGTGAGTTTAGACTGTTAAGTCATAAAAAGAATGTAAGTTGGGAACATTAATGATTTGAGTGGCTATTTCCCATCGACAAAAATTGGTCTAGGTTTGGACAGTGAAAAAAAAAAAAAAAAAAACAAAAAACAAAAACAAGATGCCCTACCGGGCAGAAGTATTCCTGCGGATGACTGTAAGACTTTCTGGAGCCTTTTCAGAAAGAAATGAGTGTTAGTTCACGCTTTAAAACCATATGCATAATGCGGAATGATGTTTGCAGTATTTTACATTTTACCTTTTAGCTACGATAACTATTAAACTTTGTTGTTTCATATAAAACTTCAGTCTTGCATCAATTTAGAGATTTTTTTAAAAAGATTTTCATTCAAAGTTGCACTCCCTAAAGCATCTTCAAGAAGCAATTAACTAATTAAAAGATTATCGCGTTAAGAATAATCTGTGCTTTAAAAGGTGAATGTTTGTTCACGGTTTAAAACAATATGCATAATGTGGTATGATGTTCTTTGTGTTTTACAGTTTATCTTGTAGCTGTGAAAGAAGTAATATTTGTTATTTCATATAAACTGCACTGTTTTGCATCAGTTAGAGATTTTTTCAAAAAGTTTTTTATTCATAGTTATATTCCCTAAAGCATCTTCAAAAAGTAATTAAGTAATGAAAACTTTGTCACATTAAGTTTTGAATGGAAAATCTGTGGCGTAAATAGTAATAACTTCGAATTCATTTAATTACATTCCCGAGAGCATCATAAGAGTTAAGAGACTTTGAAAAATTTTGCCGGAGATCAAGCTTAAAAAGGAACACCGTCAGTTTAAAAATCCATTAGAGAACACTCTTCCGTGGACGTTTCAAAATACTCCTTTTAAAACTATACAGTATGAAAATCTTTATGTTGTTTGTACCTGAACTTCATAATAAAAACTTTTACTTGGCCTTGCGAAATAATAAAAATATCTGTGTTTCCTTTTTATCGTCAGCTTGATAGTATACAAATTTTAGAATCATACAATATTTTAAATTCGACTAGTCCATAAAAAAAGTGGTCATCTATTGATTAATAAAATGGGTATAAGCTGATTAGGAAGATGAGCTGTGCTTCAAGATTCCAGAGCTTTATAAAAACAGGATAGCTTACCTAGGAACATGAAATAGAAAATTGTATTATATTTAGAAAAAGACTAGTAGAAACCTTACGCATTTTTTTAAATCGATGTAAGCATACCGTTTTTGTAGTCGTTCATATCTGATTTGAAGCATCAAAAACTGCTTATTTATCACGAATAACTACTAAGAGTATTAGTTTTACGTAGATTATCAGTTTGGATCATAAATGTTCTTGATTCTTTTAAGTTTGACAGCCGTATAACCTCTTCTATATCCATATATTCAACTAAGAAATTTTCTCAGATCTACGCGTGCTTCTTCGCTTCCATTTTTAAAACAACTACGGAAAACGTAAGAACGTTGCATAAGACTCACATGAAACAACATTTCTACCTTGGCATCTGCGATTTAGCCATATGTTAATTATTCCTTTCACTGGAGCTTATATTTTACACTTTTAGAGTCTTTTCAAGCAAAGTACTTGTATACAATGAATATAGTGTGAGTTTAGACTGTTAAATCATAAAAAGAATGTAAGTTGATTGTAAGTTTGATTTGAGTGGCTATTTCCCATCGACAAAAATTGGTCTAGGTTTGGACAGTGAAAAAAAAAAAAAAACAAAAAAAACACGAACGGTTTCAAAGTATTCCTTGCTTACGCAGGAATACAAAAACAAACAAGATGCCCTACCGGGCAGAAGTATACCTGCAGATGACTGGAAGACTTTCTAAAAAGATATCAGAAAGAACTGATATTAGTTCACGCTTTAAAAAGATATGCATAATGCAGAATGATGTCGCGGTATTTTACATTTTACCTTTTAACAACGATAACAATTAAACTTTGTTGTCTCATATAAAACTTCAGTCTTGCTTCAATTTAGAGATTTTTTAAAAAAGATTTTAATTCAAAGTTGCATTCCCTAAAGAATCTTCAAGAAGTAATTACGGTAGCAGCGATAGCGAATACCGTATTAAAACACCCGCGGACTCCTACCCTACTACTCCTCCTCCTACTCCGGCCGAAATGGCAATTAGTCTGTGATTTAGAGTCTGCGAGACTCTACTTATAACCCAATGTAAGTTCTAATGAAAGAACGCAGCCTTCGAATTTTGAAAGCTTTTCTGTAACAAACATTTAAAAGTAGATTGCGTTTTGTTTCAAAAGTACATAATCTGATATTTTGTAGCTTAATCCATGAAAGAATGAATTCTTATCAAATAGCCCTACATAAAAATGGGACTTTTAGTTCATTACGCTAACTGAAAATACTTGATATGTTGCTTTTCTTGACGGTAAAGCTTATCAGTTCAAAATTTCATATTACCTCAGTTGTTAGCTAACTATACACTATATGTTTCTGTATTAAGGCTTTCAAAGATCTAGTTCGAAAAGCCAGTTATTTGTTTGAATTCATTTTGGTTTCATGAAATTATAATTAAAAACATATTTTTTTTTTCGAAACGCGTGTTTTTTTTCTACACATAGTCTTACAAAACATTATCTTATAAAAAAATCATATACAGCTCATATCACGCATGTATAATTCTTTTGTCTTTAATAAATTAATTTCTGGTGGTTTATGATTAGACCCTTTTTACACTAACTAATAATTTTAACAAATTTATCGTTTATGCCTGTTTTCCACCAGTGAAATATAAAAAAACACAAGCCTCAAAGAACTTTGTAGTAACTTTTCATAACTTTAAGTAAAATTGCTGCTACCGTTTTGCGCCATCTGGCTCTTGTTAAGTAATAAAAAGTTTTTCGCATGAAGAAAAGTCTGTGCTTAAACTTCGAATTCATTTAATTACATTCCCGAGAGCATCATAAAAGTTAAGAGACTTTGAAAAATTTTGCCGGAGATCAAGCTTAAAAAGGAACACCGTCAGTTTAAAAATCCATTAGAGAACACTCTTCCGTGGACGTTTCAAAATACTCCTTTTAAAACTATACAGTATGAAAATCTTTATGTTGTTTGTACCTGAACTTCATAATAAAAACTTTTACTTGGCCTTGCGAAATAATAAAAATATCTGTGTTTCTTTTTTATCGTCAGCTTGATAGTATACAAATTTTAAAATCATACAATATTTTAAATTCGACTAGTCAATTAAAAAAGTGATCATCAAATGATAAATAAAATAGGTAGAATTTGATGAGGAAGATGAGCTGTGCTTCATGATTCCAGAGCTTTATAAAAACAGGGTAGCTTATCTAGGAACATGAATTAAAAAATTGCATTTATATTTAGAAAGACTAATAGAAACCTTACGCATTAAATCGATATAAACATACCCTATTGGTAGTCGTTCATATCTGTTTTGAAGCATCAAGAACTGCTTATTTATCAAGAATGACTACTAAGAATATTAGTTTCACGTAGATTATCAGTTTGGATCATAAATGTTCTTGATTCTTTTAAGTTTTACAGCCGTACTACAACCTCTTCTATATCCATATATTCAACAAAGAAACTTTCACAGATCTACGCATGCTTCTTCGCTTCCATTTTTAAAATAACTACGGAAAACGTAAGAACGTTGCATAAGACTCGCATGAAACAACATTTCTACCTGGCATCTGCGATTTAGCCATATGTTAATTATTCCTTTAACTAGAGCTTATATTTTGCACTTTTAGAGTCTTTTCAATAAAAGTACTTGTATACAATGAATATAGTGTGAGTTTAAACTGTTAAATCATAAAAAGAATGTAAGTTGGGAACATTAATGATTTGAGTGGCTATTTCCCATCGACAAAAATTGGTCTAGGTTTGGACAGTGAAAAAAAAAAAAAAAAACAAAAAAAACACGAACGGTTTCAAAGTATTCCTTGCTTACGCAGGAATACAAAAAAACACGAACGGTTTCAAAGTTTTCCTTGTTTATGCAGGAATACAAAAAAACAAGATGCCCTACCGGGCAGAAGTATTCCTGCGGATGACTGTAAGACTTTCTGGAGACTTTTCTGAAAGAAATGAGTGTTAGTTCACGCTTTAAAACCATATGCATAATGCGAAATGATGTTTGCAGTATTTTACATTTTACCTTTTAGCTACGATAACTATTAAACTTTTTTGTTTCATATAAAACTTTAGTCTTGCATCAATTTAGAGATTTTTTTAAAAAAATTTCCATTCGAAGTTGCACTCCCTAAAGCATCTTGAAGAAGCAATTGTACAGACACTATATTTCACACGTTCGTTCAATTTCACCGAGAAGCACGACATTCAGAAACGCGCATGCGCGAGATAATTTCCGAAAATTTGAGCAGAAGCGCATTTGATCTGGGACACACATGTTCACACAAATGCAGCCCAAATTTAGGCATAAGTGGTCAAAACTGGATATGTTCCAGGTTGGCAAGATTTACAAAAGATTGAACTTGCTTCTGGAACGTGCAAATGCAGGATTCGATTAATTTGAATCCGCTCTTGGCGCGAAACTCAATGCCAGCTTACGTTTCAAAAGTGACAGATTTTTATTCGCAAATTACATATCCTTAGAAGTTTTCCCATACTTGTCATCAATTTCCTCCGAAAGTACCATCATTCCTTAGCATTTATCAAAAAGACTCATCTTCCAGTGTTTTTTATTATTCTTTAAAGTACATTCAAGTGCGCGTACCTTCGCCCTAATATCTGTCATGGCTGACCCAACAACCCACACAAAAAATATTTCCCAACTATGCAGAATATGTGGAAACGGACTGCAGAAGCATTCATTATATATCAAGGAAAGTTCTGAACGATTACTGAAGGTAAACACAGCTTTCTTCCTGGATATAGACAATGATGAAGCAGATATCCATCCTACCAAAATGTGTATGAAGTGCTACACAATAATGACAAATATACTTGAAAAAAACAACACCACACACTTAATACCTGTCACTTGGGAACGTCACAGTTTAAACTGCAAAGTTTGTACAAGAGTACAAAAACTTAAAGTTGGAGGTAGACCAAAAAAAAACAAGCACATAGGAAGACCAACTGCTGCTGATATTTGGACAAGAGACATTATAAATAAATTGGCTAAGGAAACACCTGAGGACACATTTAACATCAGAAACCTTAAACTTGAGGATCTTGACCCAGATAAAAATCCTCACTTGCCATTGTGTATTTGCCACATCTGTAAGGGGCTTATTTCAAGACCACTGACCATAAATAAATGTGAGCACTCATTCTGCCTATACTGTATATTACCACTCATACAGGGTCAAAGAAAAACACAAAGTATGTGTCCACAATGTGGTAAACAATTTTCTGAGAAAGATGTGCAACCTGGATGCAACACCAAAAAATTAGTCAGTTGCCTTAAAATCTTCTGTGAAAAGTGCTCTAAGTCTTTCCCAATTGATGAATGTCTGCAGAAAATAGCTCATGAACAGTCATGCACTGTTTCATTAAAGCAACCAACACCCACGAACTTATTAGACAGCAACAACATCATGCAAAATGAAGCTGAGAAAATTGCCCTTCACGTCATCAAAAGAAAATTAAAAAACAGCAAGGACAAATGCATTGAGTTAAGTTCGGGTGGATCCAGGGTAAGCACACTTCTCAGTCATTAATGAAAAATATATACACAACATTGGTAATATAAAATGAACAACTAATTATACATTATAATTTAGCCTATAGTGTTAGCAGCCAAGCCAACTTTTCGAAAAAGTAGTGAAAGCGTCTGCAAAAGGACACTACAAAGAAGGCACAGCTTACTAAAAAATTACATGACATCTGGTCAGACTGACAAAGGCATTATGCTCCAAACATCCTTTTTACTCAAAAGATTTGGTCCAGAGGAAAGGAAGAATATATTATTGCAATCCAATATACCAGCAGTTGAAATAGGCGCTGAGGCAATGGTAGCTTTAAAAGCAGATATTGGTATTCCTTGGGAGAAGTTAAAAACTATGTCCAGGTAAAACTCAATCCAAGGAAAATGCGCTCAAACTTTGGCTCGCCAAAATTAATCCACTAAAAAAAAAGTCCCCTTAACATATTATGTGTGCTCACCAAAATTAATCCACTAAAAAAAAAGTCCCCTTAACATATTATGTGTGCTCACCAAAATTAATCCACTCAAAAAAAAGTCCCCTTAACATATGTTAAGTTTGAGCGCATTTTCCTTGGATTAATTTTTATATATTATATAAAATTATATATATAAAATAATTATAATTATATAAAATATTATTTCTTCGCAAAATAGATGGCTGCACACATTCAACGTTTCAACAGCATCTGTAAATAAACAAAGAGAGGTAGCTACAACATGGTCTGGAAATGATATTGTTGTCGAAGATGCTCCTTTCACTTTTATGGACAATGAATCTAAATCTTACTTCATAAAATCTGCTCCATGGGGATATGTGGAAGATCTTCCAAATCATATCATTGGTTTCTTGGACAGCCTTAAAAAGTAAGAATAATTTGTTAGATATTATTTTGTTAATTCTATGAATGCAAGAATGGACATGATATCACAATGACACATTTAAATAACTTAATTCACAAATTGAACTATATCCTGTTTTGTAATTTCAGAAACAATTTACTTCGTGACCATCCTGTGTTTCAAAATGAAATTCATGTCAAAATAGGAGGGGATCATGGTGGTGGCTCATTCAAGATGAGTTACCAAATTTGTAACGTTGAGAAGCCGAACAGCAAAGATAATACTGTTGTATTCAATCTCTTTGAAGCCAAGGACTATAGAGTCAACCTTAAAGTTGCACTTTCTCGTTTCAAGGAGCAAATCAACAAATTGCAAGGCCTTACCTGGGAGTAAGAGATTTACTTATGATATAAATAATTATAAATTTACACTTAGTAAACAGCATTGTTGTTCCTGTATAGAGGCAAAAGGATTCGTACATTTGTGTTTGGTGATTATGAATTTCTCACCACATTGTATGGCATCACAGGTGCTAATGGTAAGTCAAGGCATGCATGCGTGATCATCATTGGTGATATGTCAGATCTAAATTATTATTATCAAAATTATTCTTACTTCTCACAGGTCGGCATTGCTGCTTATTTTGCATGATAGATAAAGGAGATATGCAAAAATCCAAGACTGAGAGAGGCTTGTCAACAAAAAGAACACTTGCAAACTTACAATCGGATTATGAAAGTTTTCTGGCAAGTGGAGGTGACCACAAGAAGGCTAAATATTATAATAATGTGATAGATTGTCCGATGATCAACATTCCTATAACTCAGGTGAGTAAAGGAAATTTCACCTGACATAAAACACCAAGCTCTGAATGAAGTTTATGATTAATGATTTCGTTTGAATTTTTCAGGTTGCTTTACCAGTTCTACACATTTCCTTAGGTATTTACCTAAAATTTTTTAACATGTTGGAAGAATGTTGTCAGGAATTGGACACAAAAGTAACTGCAGAGTTGGCATTGAATAAAAGGGAAATGAGCAAATCTCAAACAGAAAAATATTTGGAAACCCAACATCAAATTTCTAACCTGAAGTCAATTGTTGCTGATTGTGACCTAAAGATGCAGCTGATTAAGGACGCAATTGCACAAAATATACTGGCTGATTCTGAAAAAGAAGAAGAAGTGAGGCAGATTTACCAGCCTCGTCTTGAACATTTTATAAAAACAAAAACTGATAAAGTATGACCAAAATAATTAGTTAAATATTGTACTTTTATCACTACAATCAGAAAAAAGGAAAGTTAGTAAACATTTAAGTTAGGAGCATAAATAATACTTTTTATTCTATTTAGCTTGAACAAATTGAAGCACTAAAAGAAAGTTTGTTGATTAAAGAAAAAGTAAATCCATGTACTTCAATCTTGGATGAAACGTTGAATAAATTAAATGTCCAACGACAAGCTTACCACGGAAAGAGTTTCGTTGGTAACCATGTGCACAAAATGCTAAAGGTATTAATTCAATTTTCAGTTCACTCTAGTTTGTATTTTAGTGGTATTCAGTGTAAAAATTAAATTTTCAGACTGTAAACATTGTGGAATTGTGCAACTCTATACCAAAAACTGTTGTTAAACTTGGGTTGGTCAATACAGATATCCACAATGTATCTATAACCATCTGCCAAGATTTTAAACTGCTATTTCATAAATATTCGTTATGTCATAACGCCATCAACAAATGTGGTGAAACTGAGTCTATTGCACAACTAGGTAAGTAAGAATTCTAAAGTACATTCATTATCAAACAGAATGCTGCTCACTCTAAAAATATATATATGATATACATACATTTTAGGTAACAACATTGAGGATCTGATGCGTTATTATCGCCAGAAATTCCCATCAAAGAGCATCACTCCCAAAATGCACATGTTGGAAGACCATGTGGTTGAATTTTTAGAAGTATGGCATGCAGGTTTAGGTACCTACAGTGAGCAAGGTGGAGAATCAATTCATCCAGAATTCAACAGAATTCACCAAATGTTTTGTAGGATGAAACCAAACAGTCGCCGCTTGCTAAGTATGATGAGGGAACACCACATCAGGGTGAATCCGAATTCTAAAAGGTTGAAACCAGAGCGAAAAGTGACCAGAAAAAGAAAATTAGATTTGTAGTGACTGATGAATGTAATTTACCTGGTATCAAATTGATCTGTTATAAAAACATTTGTTTCAAAAATGCAAGATTCTGTTGTTGCTTTGTGTGAAATGCGTCCAACAGGCTCCTAAGATTTTGGTAAAAGTAAGATGAAGAAACAAAAACATTGGCAAAAGTTTTTTTCCTTCAAGATTGACTCAATTCTTACCTTCTCATTTCTACAAAGCTGCACAGAATCTGCTCATGTTATCATATTTTATAGGTCGTGGATTTTGATTTTTTCGCAGAGTTAAGAGTTAAATATTTTCAAAACAAAAAAACACTGGTACCTCCAGTTTTTTTCCCATTAATATTTGATGTATGCTGTATTCATTTTCATTTATCTTATGCCTGGGAAAACTTCACAACTCATAAAAATCGGCCAGGAAGCTAGCACCTAAAATACCTACAAAATTCCACAGTTTTCTTGCTTTTTCTTCGCTTTCAACAGCAACTTGGCGGTTCCTCCCTCAAAGAAACATGCTGGCGAATGTTCTAAAGCCATGCTTCTGGCTAAGGACCTGAAACTGCTTGAATCAGCAATAATAATCGCATAAATTAAGCCATGAAGCAAAATAGAACTTCGTAGACGCACCCGTGCAAATTTCCGCCACTTTGACCGCCATATTATTTTTAACGGAAGCAACTCCAGCGCGTCCGCAAACTTAAATGTCCTCCTTTGAACGAACGTGGTCACAATCGACCCTATATGTCGCAATCGACCCTATATGTCGCAAAATCAACCCTATATGTCGCAAATCGACCCTATATGTCACAAAGTCGACCCTATATGTCGCAACCAAAAAAAATTGTATTTTTTAAAATAAGTGACACTATATGTCGCAAAATTTTCAAAAGTCGACCCTATATGTCGCAAACTTTAAATTGAAAAATTATTGATGATAGTTAAATTTTGCTTTATATTTTGGTTCTTTGACATCGCGGATATGTTTGATCATGCCGAATATGATTACTAGCCACGTGTATCATATTTAAATATGCAAAGTAAGCAGTTTTGGAAAAAAAGAAAACCTTCAAAGAAGGTTATTGGCCTTTTGATATAGAATTATGAAAATTAGACTGAAAGAAGGATTATATAACATGCTAAATCGGTCTTGAAATTTTCAAAATTTAAACTGAAATTTATTTCTATTCCTTCAAATTAATGAATAATTTTGTTCATTTAATTGGTTAAACTTTACCATAATTAAAATCAAAAATTTTGTTCTTGACACCTGCATCCACGTGTTTTTAACTTTGAGCAGTAAATTGCACAAAACATATTATCAACAAAATAAAAGGCCAAAGCAATAACTGTACAATCATTTTTTTCATAAAATTCTTATTTTGGATTTGATCCACCCTCTTCTGTTGAACATTTTAGTCATGTCATCTTTTGTTTGTAGTGTATATGTTACGGGGAATATGATAAATTGGGAATTATGCATATTCCCCTGTTATTATGCATAATAACCAAAAATTGGTTTCTCTTTGGGTAATTTTGCATAATAACCGGTAATTTTCTATAATTCCCATTAAAGTTGGAAAATGTAACAAATATCATGAGGTTCGTTACTTTAACCGGTTATTTTACATAAGAACCATTCGTTTTTGGAAAGTGTTATTTATCAACCTGTTATTCTTTTGTATATGATGAAGTGATAAGATTAATGAGAAAATAAGATTTTTTTGCATAATCGGGATCAATTCACAACTAGCACAGCAGGAATCATCGATATTGCTGATGTCCCTTCAACTGATATATCACTACGAGAATGCGCGGGAAAGTCATCGTTATCTGGTGAGCAAGGCTACAAGCTATGCAACTGTAAGACAGCTTGCCCAAACAATTCGTGCTCGTGTAGGAAAGCTAAAAAACTGCTGCTTACCCTGTGACAAAAAATAAAAGACATTGATATGTTAAGTTTTACTCTTTTGTTAGTTTTATTTTCTTAGTCTTCTAGTTTCGTTTTGTCATCGTTTGATGGTTATTTTAGAGTAAAAAAAAAAACAGCTTTATAAAAATAGAACGACGTTATTTTTCTTGGAGATACTACATTAACTAACTTGAAAAGTATTTTAACATACCCTTTTTCGCTTTTTATAGCTTCAAAATCTTCTTCCGAGAAGATCTTCTTTTTAATCCGAGCAAGCTCGACGCGGTAAGGTATAGCTTAATAAACGACGTAAAACAGAGAAACACGTCTCCTTTCCTTTCAATTCTGTTTTGCAAATTTTACATATTCACCAAAACAACCTAGAAATTATGCATACTAGCCGGTGAATTTGACAAATAGAACACTTTTTAATCACATTCTCCGTTCTCTATGGGAACTATATGAAATAACCGGGAAATTTGATGAAAAAGTCTGTATTAATCAAATTACCCAATTTGACCGGGAATTATGTAAAATAACTGGTTAATATGCATAATCCCCGAATTTATCACAATCCCCGTAACATATATATTAGGATTGTAAAGAATTTATTACATTTTGAAATGTTATTCATTAAACGTGTTTATCACATTTTAGGGCTATGCACTTTAATATTTTTATTTAAAAGGTGAATTGATGATTGCGACAAATAGGGTTGATTTTGAATTTTTGCGACATATAGGGTCGACTTTGTGACATATAGGGTCGATTTGCGACATATAGGGTTGATTTTGCGACATATAGGGTCGATTGCGACATATAGGGTCGATTGTGACATATAGTGTCTGTACAGCAATTAACTAATTAAAAGATTATCGCGTTAAGAATAATCTGTGCTTTAAAAGGTCAATGTTTGTTCACGGTTTAAAACAATATGCATAATGTGGTATGATGTTCTTTGTGTTTTACAGTTTATCTTGAAGCTGTGAAAGAAGTAATATTTGTTATTTCATATAAACTGCACTGTTTTGCATCATTTAGAGATTTTTTCAAAAAGTTTTTTATTCATAGTTATATTCCCTAAAGCATCTTCAAAAAGTAATTAAGTAATGAAAACTTAAATTAAGAGACTTTGAAAAATTTTGCCGGAGATCAAGCTTAAAAAGGAACACCGTCAGTTTAAATCTCCATTAGAGAACACTCTTCCGTGGACGTTTCAAAATACTCCTTTTAAAACTATACAGTATGAAAATCTTTATGTTGTTTGTACCTGAACTTCATAATAAAAACTTTTACTTGGCCTTGTGAAATAATAAAAATATCTGTGTTTCCTTTTTATCGTCAGCTTGATAGTATACAAATTTTAGAATCATACAATATTTTAAAATCGACTAGTCAATAAAAAAAGTGGTCATCTATTGATTAATAAAATGGGTATAAGCTGATTAGGAAGATGAGCTGTGCTTCAAGATTCCAGAGCTTTATAAAAACAGGATAGCTTACCTAGGAACATGAAATAGAAAATTGTATTATATTTAGAAAAAGACTAGTAGAAACCTTACGCATTTTTTTAAATCGATGTAAGCATACCGTTTTTGGAGTCGTTCATATCTGATTTGAAGCATCAAAAACTGCTTATTTATCACGAATAACTACTAAGAGTATTAGTTTCACGTAGATTATCAGTTTGGATCATAAATGTTCTTGATTCTTTTAAGTTTGACAGCCGTATAACCTCTTCTATATCCATATATTCAACCAAGAAATTTTCTCAGATCTACGCGTGCTTCTTCGCTTCCATTTTTAAAACAACTACGGAAAACGTAAGAACGTTGCATAAGACTCACATGAAACAACATTTCTACCTTGGCATCTGCGATTTAGCCATATGTTAATTATTCCTTTCACTAGAGCTTATATTTTACACTTTTAGAGTCTTTTCAAGCAAAGTACTTGTATACAATGAATATAGTGTGAGTTTAGACTGTTAAATCATAAAAAGAATGTAAGTTGGGAACATTAATGGTTTAAGTGGCTATTTCCCATCGACAAAAATTGGTCTAGGTTTGGACAGTGAAAAAAAAACAAAAAAAAAAAACAAAAACAAGATGCCCTACCGGGCAGAAGTATTCCTGCAGATGACTGGAAGACTTTCTAGAAAGATTTCAGAAAGAACTGATATTAGTTTACGCTTAAAAAGATATGCATAATGCAGAATGATGTTGCGGTATTTTACATTTTACCTTTTAACAACGATAACAATTAAACTTTGTTGTCTCATATAAAACTTCAGTCTTGCTTCAATTTAGAGATTTTTTGAAAAAGATTTTAATTCAAAGTTGTATTCCCTAAAGAATCTTCAAGAAGTAATTACGGTAATAGCGATAGCGAATACCGTATTAAAACACCCGCGGACTCCTACTCCTACTCCTCCTCCTACTCCGGCCGAAATGGCAATTAGTCTGTGATTTAGAGTCTGAGAGACTCTACTAATAACGCAATGTAAGTTTTAATGAAGGAACGCAGCCTTCGAATTTTGGAAGCTTTTCTGTAACAAACATTTAAAAGTAGATTGCGTTTTGTTTCAAAAGTACATAATCTGATATTTTGTAGCTTAATCCATGAAAGAATGAATTCTTATCAAATAGCCCTACATAAAAATGGGACTTTTAGTTCATTACGCTAACTGAAAATACTTGATATTTTGCTTTTCTTGACGGTAAAGCTTATCAGTTCAAAATTTCATATTACCTCAGTTGTTAGCTAACTATACACTATATGTTTCTGTATTAAGGCTTTCAAATATCTAGTTCGAAAAGGCAGTTATTTGTTTGAATTCATTTTTGGTTTCATGAAATTATAATTAAAAACATATTTTTTTTTTCCGAAACGCGTTTTTTTTTCTACACATAGTCTTACAAAACATTTTCTTATAAAAAAATCATATACAGCTCATATCACGCATGTATAATTCTTTTGTCTTTAATAAATTAATTTCTGGTGGTTTATGATTAGACCCTTTTTACACTAACTAATAATTTTAACAAATTTATCGTTTATGCCTGTTTTCCACCAGTGAAATATAAAAAAACACAAGCCTCAAAGAACTTTGTAGTAACTTTTCATAACTTTAAGTAAAATTGCTGCTACCGTTTTGCGCCATCTGGCTCTTGTTAAGTAATAAAAAGTTTTTCGCGTCAAGAAAAGTCTGTGCTTAAACTTCGAATTCATTTAATTACATTCCCGAGAGCATCATAAAAGTTAAGAGACTTTGAAAAATTTTGCCGGAGATCAAGCTTAAAAAGGAACACCGTCAGTTTAAAAATCCATTAGAGAACACTCTTCCGTGGACGTTTCAAAATACTCCTTTTAAAACTATACAGTATGAAAATCTTTATGTTGTTTGTACCTGAACTTCATAATAAAAACTTTTACTTGGCCATGCGAAATAATGAAAGTATCTGTGTTTCCTTTTTATCGTCAGCTTGATAGTATACAAATTTTAAAATCATACAATATTTTAAATTCGACTAGTCAATTAAAAAAGTGGTCATCAAATGATAAATAAAATAGGTAGAAGTTGATGAGGAAGATGAGCTGTGCTTCATGATTCCAGAGCTTTATAAAAACAGGGTAGCTTATCTAGGAACATGAATTAAAAAATTGTATTATATTTAGAAAGACTAATAGAAACCTTACGCATTAAATCGATATAAACATACCCTATTGGTAGTCTTTCATATCTGTTTTGAAGCATCAAAAACTGCTTATTTATCAAGATTGACTACTAAGAATATTAGTTTCACGTAGATTATCAGTTTGGATCATAAATGTTCTTGATTATTTTAAGTTTTACAGCCGTACTACAACCTCTTCTATATCCATATATTCAACAAAGAAACTTTCACAGATCTACGCATGCTTCTTCGCTTCCATTTTTAAAACAACTACGGAAAACGTAAGAACGTTGCATAAGACTCACATGAAACAACATTTTTACCTCGGCATCTGCGATTTAGCCATATGTTAATTATTCCTTTCACTAGAGCTTATATTTTACACTTTTAGAGTCTTTTCAAGCAAAGTACTTGTATACAATGAATATAGTGTGAGTTTAGACTGTTAAATCATAAAAAGAATGTAAGTTGGGAACATTAATGATTTCAGTGGCTATTTCCCATCGACAAAAATTGGTCTAGGTTTGGACAGTGAAAAAAAAAAAAAAAAAAAAAAAAAAACACGAACGGTTTCAAAGTATTCCTTGCTTACGCAGGAATACAAAAACACGAACGGTTTCAAAGTATTCCTTGCTTACGCAGGAATACAACAAGATGCCCTACCGGGCAGAAGTATTCCTGCAGATGACTGGAAGACTTTCTAGAAAGATTTCTGAAAGAACTGGTATTAGTTCACGCTTTAAAAAGATATGCACAATGCAGAATGATGTTGCGGTATTTTACATTTTACCTTTTAACAACGATAACAATTAAACTTTGTTGTCTCATATAAAACTTCAGTCTTGCTTCAATTTAGAGATTTTTTGAAAAAGATTTTAATTCAAAGTTGTATTCCCTAAAGAATCTTCAAGAAGTAATTACGGTAGTAGCGATAGCGAATACCGTATTAAAACACCCGCGGACTCCTACTCCTACTACTCCTCCTCCTTCACCGGCCGAAATGGCAATTAGTCTGTGATTTAGAGTCTGCGAGACTCTACTAATAACGCAATGTAAGTTTTAATGAAGGAACGCAGCCTTTGAATTATGGAACCTTTTCTGTAACAAACATTTAAAAGTATATTGCGTTTTGTTTCAAAAGTACATAATCTGATATTTTGTAGCTTAATCCATGAAAGAATGAATTCTTATCAAATAGTCCTACATAAAAATGGGACTTTTAGTTCATTACGCTAACTGAAAATACTTGATATGTTGCTTTTCTTGACGGTAAAGCTTATCAGTTCAAAATTTCATATTACCTCAGTTGTTAGCTAACTATACACTATATGATTCTGTATTAAGGCTTTCAAAGATCTAGTTCGAAAAGGCAATTATTTGTTTGAATTCATTTTTGGTTTCATGAAATTATAATTAAAAACATATTTTTTTTTTTGGAAACGCGTGTTTTTTTTCTACACATAGCCTTACAAAAAATTTTCTTATAAAAAAATCATATACAGCTCATATCACGCATGTATAATTCTTTTGTCTTTAATAAATTAATTTCTGGTGGTTTATGATTAGACCCTTTTTACACTAACTAATAATTTTAACAAATTTATCGTTTATGCCTGTTTTCCGCCAGTAAAATATAAAAAAACACAAGCCTCAAAGAACTTTGTAGTAACTTTTCATAACTTTAAGTAAAATTGCTGCTACCGTTTTGCGCCATCTGGCTCTTGTTAAGTAATAAAAAGTTTGTCGCGTCAAGAAAAGTCTGTGCTTAAGGAGTAATAACTTCGAATTCATTTAATTACATTCCCGAGAGCATCATAAAAGTTAAGAGACTTTGAAAAATTTTGCCGGAGATCATGCTTAAAAAGGAACACCGTCAGTTTAAAAATTCATTAGAGAACACTCTACCGTGGACGTTTCAAAATACTCCTTTTAAAACTATACAGTATGAAAATCTTTATGTTGTTTGTACCTGAACTTCATAATAAAAACTTTTACTTGGCCTTGCGAAATAATAAAAATATCTGTGTTTCCTTTTTATCGTCAGCTTGATAGTATACAAATTTTAGAATCATACAATATTTTAAATTCGACTAGTCAATAAAAAAAGTGGTCATCTATTGATTAATAAAATGGGTATAAGCTGATTAGGAAGATGAGCTGTGCTTCAGGATTCCAGAGCTTTATAAAAACAGGATAGCTTACCTAGGAACGTGAAATAGAAAATTGTATTATATTTAGAAAAAGACTAGTAGAAACCTTACGCATTTTTTTAAATCGATGTAAGCATACCGTTTTTGTAGTCGTTCATATCTGATTTGAAGCATCAAAAACTGCTTATTTATCACGAATAACTACTAAGAGTATTAGTTTCACGTAGATTATCAGTTTGGATCATAAATGTTCTTGATTCTTTTAAGTTTGACAGCCGTATAACCTCTTCTATATCCATATATTCAACCAAGAAATTTTCTCAGATCTACGCGTGCTTCTTCGCTTCCATTTTTAAAACAACTACGGAAAACGTAAGAACGTTGCATAAGACTCACATGAAACAACATTTCTACCTTGGCATCTGCGATTTAGCCATATGTTAATTATTCCTTTCACTAGAGCTTATATTTTACACTTTTAGAGTCTTTTCAAGCAAAGTACTTGTATACAATGAATATAGTGTGAGTTTAGACTGTTAAATCATAAAAAGAATGTAAGTTGGGAACATTAATGATTTGAGTGGCTATTTCCCATCGACAAAAATTGGTCTAGGTTTGGACAGTGAAAAAAAAAAGAAAAAAAAAAACAAGATGCCCTACCGGGCAGAAGTATTCCTGCGGATGACAGTAAGACTTTCTGGAGCCTTGTCAGAAAGAAATAAGTGTTAGTTCACGATTTAAAACCATATGTATAATGCGGAATGATGTTTGCAGTATTTTACATTTTACGTTTTAGCTACGGTAACTATTAAATTTTGTTGTTTCATATAAAACTTCAGTCTTGCATCAATTTAGAGATTTTTTTAAAAAGATTTCCATTCGAAGTTGCTCTCCCTAAAGCATCTTCAAGAAGCAATTAACTAATTAAAAGATTATCGCGTTAAGAATAATCTGTGCTTTAAAAGGTGAATGTTTGTAAACGGTTAAAAACAATATGCATAATCGGGTAAGATGTTCTTTGTGTTTTACAGTTTATCTTGTAGCTGTGAAAGAAGTAATATTTGTTTTTTCATATAAACTGCACTGTTTTGCATCATTTAGAGATTTTTTCAAAAAGTTTTTTATTCATAGTTATATTCCCTAAAGCATCTTCAAAAAGTAATTAAGTAATGAAAACTTTGTCACATTAAGTTTTGAAGGGAAAGTCTGTGGCGTAAATAGTAATAACTTCGAATTCATTTAATTACATTCCCGAGAGCATCATAAAAGTTAAGAGACTTTGAAAAATTTTGCCGGAGATCAAGCTTAAAAAGGAACACCGTCAGTTTAAAAATCCATTAGAGAACACTCTTCCGTGGACGTTTCAAAATACTCCTTTTAAAACTATACAGTATGAAAATCTTTATGTTGTTTGTACCTGAACTTCATAATAAAAACTTTTACTTGGCCATGCGAAATAATAAAAATATCTGTGTTTTCTTTTTATCGTTAGCTTGATAGTATACAAGTTTTAGAATCATACAATATTTGAAATTCGACTAGTCAATTAAAAAAGTGGTCATCAAATGATAAATAAAATAGGTAGAAGTTGATGAGGAAGATGAGCTGTGCTTCATGATTCCAGAGCTTTATAAAAACAGGGTAGCTTATCTAGGAACATGAATTAAAAAATTGTATTATATTTAGAAAGACTAATAGAAACCTTACGCATTAAATCGATATAAACATACCCTATTGGTAGTCGTTCATATCTGTTTTGAAGCATCAAGAACTGCTTATTTATCTAGAATGACTACTAAGAATATTAGTTTCACGTAGATTATCAGTTTGGATCATAAATGTTCTTGTTTCTTTTAAGTTTTACAGCCGTACTACAACCTCTTCTATATCCATATAATCAACAAAGAAACTTTCACAGATCTACGCATGCTTCTTTGCTTCCATTTTTAAAACAACTACGGAAAACGTAAGAACGTTGTATAAGACTCACATGAAACAACATTTCTACCTTGGCATCTGCGATTTAGCCATATGTTAATTATTCCTTTCACTAGAGCTTATATTTTACACTTTTAGAGTCTTTTCAAGCAAAGTACTTGTATACAATGAATATAGTGTGAGCTTAGACTGTTAAATCATAAAAAGAATGTAAGTTGGGAACATTAATGATTTGAGTGGCTATTTCCCATCGACAAAAATTGGTCTAGGTTTGGACAGTGAAAAAATAAAAAACAAAAAAAACACGAACAGTTTCAAAGTATTCCTTGCTTACGCAGGAATACAAAAAAAAAAAAAAAAAAAACACGAACGGTTTCAAAGTATTCCTTGCTTACGCAGGAATACAAAAAACACGAACGGTTTCAAAGTATTCCTTGCTTACGCAGGAATACAAAAATTGCTTTGATTTTAGTGATAACCTTGATGTTTAGCATATGGTATATATTTCGATGATCAGCGCGTGTAGTGTGCAATTATAGTCGGAATTGTGGTTACATGCTGACACTTCTAAGCCCTGACGTTTTGCTGAATTTCGATCGAAATGACGGTAACCTGAATGTCTCTATGGACCAGAGAAACCTGACAGTGATAAATCACCCAGACGCATTGCTAACCATTTCGCGATATATTCAACTCAACTGCGGGGAAGTGCGCACTCATGCAAGTTTCACAACCAGAACATGGGAGATCTACAACCGCTGAAGTATAAACTTCCTCTCAGACGAACTGCGTGGGGTTCGAACACACGACCTTGCTGGTGCAAGTTAATGTCCTTAACCACTAGACTACGCTGACCTGTGTGTTATGAGTATTGTTAGCTCATTTATGTTATAAAGTGAAACTGCTACAAACTGCTTTTTACTACAATTGAGAATTTCCCATGGACATTTTTATGAGATGATATTTAATTGTTTAATAAGCCTTTGATTGACAGATGGTTTAATTATATAACAAAAACTGCTTATGTGTTGTTATTTGAGAATTTTGTTATGCAATAAAAACTTGCCATGTAATCAAAATAAAAACGGTATATATCAGTGGCGGATCTAGAGGTATGTCGAAATTTGTGCAGGAGAGCATTAACATAATTTGTGAATTCAATTTATATTACCAATGGGATTATTTGAACACTTTTCTTTTATGGTTAGATTGCTAACACTCTCCTACACAACTTTCGACATACCTCTAGATCCGCCCTCTATATTCATATCAAAAGCTGTTTTGAACACAAAAAAAAGACGTTTCATAACTCGTATCGGGTTATGAAACAAAAGTCTTAGATGATAATATTAGTAAATAGCTATAGTACATTATGATGCTTAAACTTTATATAGTGAAATCCCGAAAATCTAGAGATACAATTTGGCTTAGCGAAAATAATTAACAGGGATTCGCTTTTGATTAAGGGATACACTTCTGCGCTAACATCCGCATTTTCCTATCTCTGATTCTCAATATGGCTTTCGCTCCCAACGCTCAACTGCTGACCTCCTTACAGTAATAACTGATAGAATCGACACTGCATTAGATAAATCTAGAGAGGTAAGAGCTGTTGCTCTTGACATATCCAAGGCATTTGATAAAGTTTGGCATACTGGTCTTTTGAAAAAGCTTACTGCATATGGAGTTAAGGGTCTCCTTTATGAGATCATTTGTTCCTTCTTTGGTAATCGTAGACGTCGTTGTTTTAGACCGGCAATCATCATCGACACATTCCATCAATGCAGGAGTTCCCCAAGGTTCTGTCCTTGGCACGGCTGTTTCAAATGGCGATTCTACGAAATTAAGCGTTTTTTACGGAGGCCTGGAACGAGTTATAAAAAATGTAAACAAACCGGGAGGGAAACCTTCAACTTTTTGAACGCAGATATATAAAGATTTTTGAATGGAAAATTCAAGATTAACTAATGAATAAGGTAGCACGTGTCCCTAGAGAATATCAATTTCAAAAATTGAAAGTACTTTGGATTAAATTAAAGGTAGTTTAAACTCCCTAAAGAGGCCTTCCGTTTATGACGGTTCAAAACTGAGGTGCAAAACCATGCGTTTTTTACAATGTTATAGAGTTTTTTGAGTTGTCAAACATTTATTTTTGGGCTTTCAAAAGGTTCAGAAATTGGCAGTAAAAGTTTCGTTACCTAGCCATTTTTTATCGCAAAGTTATCGAGGATAAAACTTCAGCAATTTTTCGTTGACATAATGAGTACATTTTCAATTCTCAAGAATGCTATGAAGAAACTTTGTTGGTATTGTGGACGTACAATAACTGGAAAATAGTTTATTACATTTGCGACAACATCTAGAGGTTGAATAATATATTTAAGCTCAACTTTAATGAAGATTTATCCAACATTCATCCTACAATGTACAGTAAAAATTATAGTTACATTGGACTATGTACACTAACACTGATTGCCCTATATGTTGAAGAACAGAATAGAATAGAATATTTATATTATTTGTCACAAAAAAAAATTAATACAAAGTATATAATAAGACGAAACAAGATGCCCTACCGGGCAGAAGGATTTCTGCAAGCTTTGCTGCTGAAAATGCCACAAAAATGCAACAATAGCACACTAGTCCTGCCAAACTAAGACAGTTACATCATTCAGCTCGAGAAGCATCAGCATTAAATAAACAAATGATGCGACTGACAATGTTCATCAAGAAAGTCAGCCTACCATAACATAAAAAAGGGGCTTTTCTTTATGCTATCGCGGAGATCATTTATGAAGATCTGTTTTTTTGTACGAATAAGCTGAATGATTGTTACTGGATATTTGCCACCCACGTACTCCAAAAAAGTGCATCTACACAATACGAAACTTTAATTTAACCACAGTAAATATAACGAATCCTATAAAAAGATTGTGTATACTGGCGGTAACCAACATATCGTTTGGGCAGCACAAACTAATATATAAAGTTTCTATATTGATCTCCTCAGAATGAAAAATATAAATATCACAATAGTAATTACTTAGAAATTAAAGCTCATATCTAATCTAAAAGTTAAAAAAAATACAACATACGTAGGGAGAAAAGAGATAAGCTGATATAGCCAGAATACATCCAAAAATTGCTACTAAATATAGTATAAGTAGCTGTATAGTATAAAGTGCATATGTTGGTGATGTTGGGGAGGAGCTGAAAGGAAGCTAAGCTGAGCTTTAAAAATCCAAAAGCTTCTAAAAATTGACTTCAAACATGCATACACATACAAAATACACGAAGGTCTTTCATATTTAAAAAGGCTTGGAGCAAAAATAAAACAAAAAATACCTTTTCTTCCACACACCATGTATTGGCACTGTTTTCATATTTTAAACTTCAAGAAAACTTCTTTCAAAAAACAGAATAACCACACTGTAATTTAATTTTGTGAACATGATAAGTTCCCAACAGTAATGCAATTCTTTATATAAAATTATAAGCTGTATTAACTTCTTTTAAAGCCATATTTCCATCAAAGAAACTTTTAGCAAACTACACACGTTCTTTCGCTGCCATTTTTAAAACGTTTTGTGGACGATCACATGGCATGGCGAAAATCAGCCAATAAACTGTCGCTATTGAAGTTAAGGTGGCTATATTAGCACCCTTTCGTAAAAATCGGGCATTATGCACCAATGACAATTAAGACGGCTTTTTTATGAACCAATGAAATTTAAGAAACAAATATGCGCCGGTTTGGACAGTAAGATGAAAAAAAAAAAAAATCAGAAAAACACGGACGATCGTAAAGTATTTCTTGCTTACGCAGAAATCCAATAAAGACTGGAGACCACCCCAGTAGATAAATCTAAACAAAGGAGTGGAGAGTTATGACTAATGACATTCACTATCTTATAGTTCATTGTTCTTTTGTTTGTTCTTTTGTTTGTTCTCCTTGTTTGTATTTTAGATTCAAACATTCTAATATATATAATATGACATATTAATCGAATGACTTTTGTCCAAGGAGGTGACCACCAAAAAAGAAGGCAAAAATATATAGCTGCAAATAAATATATACAACAGAAAATGGAAAGATAAATTAAATGGTAGTAAACAAAAATTAAAGTTAAAAAAAGTAAAAAAACTGTTTCCTGAAGGAGAAACTTATCCAAGAGTGAGAAGCTAGTTGCATGTTTAGGTAGTGTCTTAGAAAGAAATCAGTGACCAGTTTTAAACACCACTCAGTATGCCAAGGAAAGATAAATAGCATTTCGATAAAATGCATGCGTTACATTCACATCAGGTGTTTTTTCGAAATTGTTCAACATGCTTGAACCATTTTACAATGAATTAGACATCGATCCAGCTTGCACAGGAAATTTTCTATTTTGACACTTGTTATGGGAATTTTATCGAACTATTGAAACGTAAACAACAGGTTAACATTGATATTCAAGAGTTGGAAGATCATCTTGAAATACTTCAACAAGAGGTTACACAAGTTGTAGCAGATAATGACAACAAACAATGAATCATCAGCCAGCAATTACCCGTCTAGAGAAATAAATATATAAAAGATAAAATATGATAAAAAGAATCTCCTGACCTTAACATAGACATGCCAGAAAACATTGGTGTGTGTACTTCATCACTTGGTATGACTTAAAATAAATCAGTGTCAAGCATATCACCACTTCAGGTAGATTTGTCTTAGAATTCGTACTTAGTCATAACACAGAAACATTTTCTTAATTAAGTTCAAAAATTTTTCAGGGAGAGAATACTAAAGTTTTATGCAGCAGTATTCCTAATGTTGTCAAACAGCATACCAACAACATCCAATTGCATAACAAATCAGAGCATGAAGTTATTTGAAACACTCTTCTTGAAATTTAGCAGATGTCATAACATTTTTAACTCAGCAGGGCACTGTCAGTTGAAAAAATTGATTCACTGGGTGGGTACTATTTTTGACAGTGTTCGAATAAATAATTATACAACATTGTGTATATAAGTTTCAAATTTTTTGTAGAAATATTGATATCAGAATTTTTGGATTTTCTCCATAAAAACTGCCCTGATATATATAAACATCAGTCCAAAAATTCACATATGGAACATTTCTTAAGAAAATGGAACATCAGCTTTCTATAGAGAGCAGGGTGAAGAGAGCATTCATTCAAACAAATAAAACATTGATACAGTAACATCAAAAATCCTGTCAGACATAAGGCATCTCATGAATCAGCACTTCCTCTCTCTACTCTATCTACGTACCCTCCCGAAGCTCCACAAATCAAACCGACAGTAAAATGAAGAAAGTTATCAGCATCAAATTTATATGTGCTGTGCTGTGCTGTATTATTATTAAAGGAAATTACCTGTGTATCAAATTGTTATCCTGAAATATGTGCTCCACACTTAAAATATTTCCCCACTTCAGGATCTATTTGCCAAACAAAAAAAAATGGCTACAGTCACAGATCTTTATATAGTGTTGATACATCTATTAACAACTCCATTACATAATATTTGATGCCTAAAAAACTCCAGGTCATACTTATTTCGTACAAAGTCCATCTCCAAGGGGGTTGCTATGGAGAACCATAACAAAACTTTATAAGCTTTTCAAGTAAAATTCTCTAATAATCCAGGGAAACTTCTGTGATTATTATGTATGCCAAAGATTAGAAACGACGAAATAAACTTTTTTATATCCAGAGAGTCTTTAATTAAAGAGAACTTCGTTCAGATAATCTAATGGACTAGATCATGATTTCTGCGTGCACCATGTTTATGGCGACTACATGAAAATAATACGCGCTCCGCTTTATCTTAATTTCGCGTACGAAACAGCCGTGTTGGGCTAACCCTTTTTCTTCTTTTCATGAATGATCTGCCTGATGGCAATATTTCCAAGCTTGCCATCTATGCTGATGATTCAACCATCTATTCCTGTATTCCAAAATTAGATTTGTTCAGCCAGGTACAAATGGCAGGCGAAATTGAGTTTGATCTGCAATCTATAGTTGAATGGGGAGAGAAATGGCCGGTCACATTCAATTCCACAAAAACCAAACTTTTATCTGTAAATCACACTAAAGATCCCTTTTTACCGTCAGTTTTCATGAATGGCACCCAGTTGGAAGAAAACAACTCCTTTCGTCTCCACGGCATCACTTTTTCACATGACTTCTCCTGGCGCTCCTACATTGAGGCAATCGCTAAGTCAGCCTCGATGAAGGTGGGCTCCCTTCTTCGTGCAAGACCATACCTCAGCCCTGATGCCATTCTTTACCACTATAAATCTACTATTCGACCTTGTATTGAGTATTGTTGCCATATCTGGTGTGGTGCACTCTCTGATTCTCTCAATCTTTTACATCGTATTCAGAAAAGGATCTGTAATGCTACTGGTAATGAACTTGAACACACTCTTGACACACTCTCCCATTGCAGATCTGTGGCGTCTGTTTGCCTCTTTTATAAATACTTTTACGGAAAATGTTCAACTGAGCTCTCTTCTTTCATCCCTGTATTAAAAACTTTCAAGCGAAACACAAGATATTCATCTAATTGCCATGATCACACTGTCAGCATCCCAAAATCATCGAAAAATTTTTGCCAACAAAGTTTCATTCCTCGCTCCTCCACTCTCTGGAATTCTTTACCCCAGTCTGTTTTTCCTTCTCATTATAATCTTCAACACTTTAAATTTAATGTTCATTGTCACCTTTCTTCCTTGTACCTAAATACACATTAGTGGTTTTAAACCTTGTATTGAGCGACTAATTAAAAAAAAAAATAAAAAAAAAAAAAAAAATAAGCAACCAAGCTTTGACGTTAATAGTAATATTGCTTAAAAATTGGCCCCTTTTCAGTAGCAATGTTGCTTAATTTGTTGCTAAAGCATTAATAGAAAATATATAAATGTTCCGTCTTTAAAACCTTTTTGTGCGTTTTAATTGTTTAATTAAAGTATCAAACTATATAGTCTAGGATATTCAAATCATTATACAAAGCGTATAACCTATTGCTGCATCCTAGTGAAACAGCCTAATGTAGCAATTTCAAAAAATGTGCTGTAGCTTTAGCTGTAGTCGTAGCAAAATTTCATGTGGCTAATTCATCTAAGGTCATTGTGGTACTGTTGCTTAACTTTTTGATAAAAGTTACTAAAGTTGCTTATAAACTTGTTGCTTAAAAAAAAACGTGTGTGGCAATTTCGGAGCAGCTTGTTTTAATTTACGCAATGTTATGAGACAATTGGCAATTCTTTGAGTTAATTTATTCGATTTTCTAAAGTTCTCTCTCAGGGTTAACAGAAGGAAATAAAGATTCCTGTGAGCGAGAATAGTCGTTCTTTAGAAAGTCATTGATTGGCCAATACTTCAATAGTTGAAACATGATTGGTTGATATTCGTAGGTCTGTTTAACTACAAGCACATGGAATACGCGTACAACCGCTTTAATGACTCAGGAGGAGAACCTTCACTGACAGAAATGGTTGAACTTGCCATCAAAAAACTACAACAAAACGAGAAAGGTTATGTTCTTTTGATTGAAAGTAAGTGAGACCATTATGAGTATCATTCACAGATCTTTACCTTTAGCAATTTTTAGACTTATTTTTCCCTTTAAATAAAAAATAAAAAAGTAAATACAAATAATGATTATTTCTTCCTGCAGGTGGTTGAATAGATCACGGTCACCATGCCAACAAAGCACTTCATGCCTTTCATGATACAGTTGAGTTGAACAGAGCAGTTGGCAAAGCTGTAGACATCACTAATCCAGGTAGGTCGTCTCCTGGTGGGTAAATTCGTAAGAAAGTCTCTGCGATGAAAAGCACTTCTATGGAAACAGTGTGTGTATTTCTATAGAACTGCACTTCTTCGCAGTGTTTTTTTCATCAAATTTGCCCATTGTGCTGTAGTCATCACTGATCCAGGTAGGTATATAATGCTGTTAAAATTCATCTAAAGCGGGAAAAACAACAAGAATTCTTCTTTCTTATATTCAAGAGAAAACTTGCTCTCCTTTTCTGTTTTCTTCCAATAATTTCAAATCGGTAATAATCCAGATACGATAATCCATAACAGATTACATATATTAGATAGATCGTCAACCAATCGGACGGTCATAATTTATTTTTTGTATGCAGAAGAAACATTACTGATAGTGACAGCTGATCATTCACATGTCTTCGCATTGGGCGGTTATCAGGCACGAGACACTGATATCTTTGGATTAACCAATACAAAAACTTCTGTAGCAAAAGATAATAAAAAATACACCACCCTTGCTTACTGCAATGGTCCTGGTGCTGCTATAACTAAGGGTCGAAGCGAACCAAAACCAGAAGAACTGAAGGAACCTGAACATGTTTGGCAGAGCTTAGTTCCACTATCGTCAGAGACACATGGTGGAGAAGACGTTGGTGAGTTTATTAATGATTGATTATCACCATACATATACTTCTTCTTTTGATCAGCCGAAATGAACATTTCATTAAATTGTGCTTTATGACACAATTGGTCACTTTACACAATCAATTAAAAAAGATCAGTAAAGGGGTGGCTTTTATCCCCCCTCTTTCTCTCTGCAGCCTCTAATCCAGAACTGTCTTTGTTTTGCTGATATTAGGACGAGGTGACGTCAATTCAATGGTGGTATTGACTAGGGTCATGTTTCTTTCATCTAGTTTCAAGGTTTGATGTAAAAAGTGAATGTACACAGTAAAACTTCTGCGAGGGAGTGCATTTCTATAGAAATATACACACTACTTCAATGAAAATGCTCTTCATTGCAGTGAAGTACACACTAATTTTAAAAATGGGAGACATCATTCTTTCAAAATTTCTGTCTGTACATTCTCAAGAACATCACTGACTGGGGAATCAAACTGTTGTTGAAACAAACGTGGATTTGAAAATTTCAAAATTATTTGTTTGGTTTAAGGATCTAAATTAAAAATGGTTTCAAAATAACAAACTTTAACCACTAAAATGTTGGTTATGAATAATTGAGAAATTCCTTTGTTTTGCAGGAATTTATGCACACGGCGCACAAACTCATCTGATACGTGGTGTAGTGGAGCAGAATTACATCTTCCACGTGATCGATTACGCATTATGTTTGTCGGAAAGTAAGAAGAAAATCTGTCGCGATCAAGGAGTTATGAAAAGAAGATCATCAAGCGGAAATAAAGTCACATTCAATTATGTTGCATTGTTGTTTTTTTTCGAGTTTTCTTTGTTTGTCGAGGAAGTAATACATATCTTTATGCTTATAACGTTATGATAATTACAAAATGGCGCCTACATTTCAGGAACATATGCCAGTAGAAGTCCTTGTAACTGTTTACATAATGTTATTTTCACGACTTAAAAATAATCAAGTCATTACGTGTAAAACCACTTTTTGTTGTTAAGCCAATCAACGAATGTAATTGAAAGTACTGTATTTCCTCTATTAACCGCCGGGCGCTTATTAAATTTTTAATGCTTAATGGCCGGTCTCCACTCATCGCGCGCATCGCGCTACATTTTTTGTTCTTTAATCTTATTGATCCGTGCTGACGTAATAATCGCACGACTTGGAAAAAAAGTAGAACGAAACTCAACTCTGCAGGCGATCTTCCGCATTCAATAGATTGCATCATGTTTTGGAAAAAGTAGCGCGATGAGTGGAGACGACCTTAAAAGAGTGGGGCGATTATTAAATTGTTTTGAAACTCCATACAACAAAAAACACTTACTATTGATAAAGCACAACAACGGAATTGTTTCTTGGTCATATCACGATCGAGATCTGTCCACGCTTGAATCCATTGAACAATTCAATTTTAGTGGAGAGCCACACATATTTCCGGCTTTTATCTTCTTATTATATTAATCGCGAAGTGTGCATGCCACTTTTATTTTAGAGAGTGATATTTTAATTAAATTTTACGGTCAAGTTCTTCTTATGTCCGCGTAAAACCACGTAGACACTTTTTTCACGATTATTATAAAAGCACGTGGCATTCGACGTTTTTTTTATGATCACTGCATTGCATCCCCAAAATTGCAATGTCTTCTTTAAAGATGGCGAACGGAAAACCGCCAATCCTTTAAAAAGAAAACGCATAAATTGTCCGTTGAAGGGATTTAGGTGCTAAAAAGTACCAAAAACATTTCTCTCAGCAATAACGAAAAGATGGAAGAGTTAATTCGGAAGTTATTTCCTGAAAACTATGTAGAAACTGGAAAGATCAACTCAGAAGAAATCTTAAAAGGCGCAAATACGGAAGCATTAGTTTCGATTCGTGCAAGAAGTAGCGACGAAGAAAAAAGCACAAAGGAAGCTCAAACTAATTTTTCATGCGAATTATGTAATCGTTCCTTGCAAGCAAAGGAGGAAAAACAAACCCCCAAAAGAAATGCAAAAAGAAAGAAAATCTTTCCGACTCAACAAATGAAATAAAAACTAAACAGGTCAAGACGGTACCGGTATGGGGATCTCATCCGATTGAGGACCTAGAGCAATATGCTGAAGCATTGTACAATGAAGTCACTAAATGGCTCAAGAACATCTTTGAACTACCAAGTGGTTCAGCTGGCAAGAAGTTCATTCAAGAAACCACACGTTTGATATCTAATTGAAACAACAGAGCACAAATCGGCAACGTGTCCATGACTTTGTTGTTTGTAATGCCTTCGTTGTTGCTGCAAAACCGAGAAAAGCATCAAAATCGAAAGAACACTCCGAATGCTTATCAAGGAGGCTGACAAAGTGGATTGATGGAGATTTCAATGACATCGTTTTAGAATGCAGAGCTATCCAAAACCGCTTCGTTCAGAGCCATAATGTGACAGAGGAATCAATAGCAAAACGTTTAAACAATATGATGCTCTGAACCGGTACTAAACCTCCTTTCGAATGAACGTTCTTCTGGTGTTTTGCAAATGAATAACAAAGTTATGGAATCACTGTTACAAAAGCATCCAGAGCCACCTGAAAAGTTTGACGAGCTACTGTTACAAGGTCCTAGAGCATTTGTCCATCCATCAACTTTTGATAACATAGATGGGACTACTATTCAAAAAGCTTCTGTGAGAACAATGGGAGCAGCTGGGTTATCGAAATTGGATGCTAACGCTTGGAGGATAATGCTATTGTCAAAGGCACATGGTTTGTATAGTACGGATCTTGCGAACACCATAGCAACCATGACCAACATAATGTGTACGGAATCATGTGCAGAAAGAAGCGAAAGAAACATGGAAAGCTTTGTCGCGTCCACTCTGATACCACTTGACAAGAATCCTGGCGTGAGGTCTATCGGTATAGGGGAAGTCCTGCGAAGGATTGTCGGCAAAACAATCATGAGCCACCTAAAAAACGACGTTATGGAGGCAGCAGGCAGTCTGCAACTTTGTGCTGGTCAACAAAGTGGTTGTGAATCTGCTGCTCACGCAATGAGGGAGATCTACGAAGATGACGACACAGAGGCGGTTCTTCTGGTTGACGCGTCAAATGCATTCAACAGCATGAACAGACAAGTGATGATTCACAATACCTTTATCATCTGTCCTACACTTGCCATGTTTGCGTCTAACTGTTATCAATAAACAATCCGACTGTTCATAGTTGATGGAGGTGAACTGTACACCAATACTCTTGTCGCCAAATGGGTTAAAGAACGTGCTCTTTTGGCTAATATCGCCAGAACATATCCTCAAGCAGCATATATAGCGTTCACTGCTGGTTATCGGCAAAAATTTAATTACTACATCAGAACGCTTAAGGACATCTCAAATCTTCTTCAACCAGTTGAGGACGTCTTCCGAAACTTGTTTATACCAGCTTTATGCAATGGTCGTCACATCAGCGATGTCGATAGACAGTTATTCTCGCTTCCAACCAAACTGGGAGGACTTGGTATCATCAATGTGACAGAGATTGCAGAAAGGGAATTTTCAAACTCTTTCAAGATTTGTCAGCTGCAAACTAAAAACATCATCGCCCAAAACGAATTCGTCGTAATTGATTCACGATCTAATAAAGTTCTTGCGAATACAAAGTTAGAAAAATCGGCACAAAATTCAAAGAAGTTAAATCAAATACGCGAGACTATGAATCAATTAGAAGCAAAGGGAAACGCAGTTGCACGTCTTGAAGTCTCCCCAATCTGGCTCTCGACTCTGCCGTTGAAAGAAGAAAAGTATGCCCTGAACAAACAAGAAGTTTTCGACCTTATATATCTTCGTTACAATTGGAAACTACAACATGTTCCACAGTACTGCGCATGTAAAGCGAAATTCTCACAGCAGCATGCCTTAAATTGTCGTCTTGGAGGCTGCGTCATTTGTCGCCATAACCACCTACGAGATCTCCTTTCAAATTTACTCGGTGAATGCTGCAATGACGTTAACGTAGAACCACCACTTCTTGATATTACGGGAGAAGCGAAAGATCTGAAAGCTTCAGCAGTCAAAGCCGACGAAGCAAAAGCAGACGTAAGTGCCCGTGGATTTTGGCAAGGTCACAGAAGAGCATTCTTTGACGTAAAGACGTAACGAATCTAACAGCTCAGACGTATCTAAGCAAATCCATTTCGTCAACATTCACTGCATAGGAGACAGAGAAGAAACGGAAGTATAACCAGAGAATCATGATGGTTGATCATGGAACGTTTACTCCCTTGATTTTCAACGTAACCGGAGGGATGCCTCGAGAAGCATCGATTTTTATAAGCAAACTGGCCGAAAAGACTGCGAAAAAAACACAAACAACTAAAGGTGAAACGATAGCATGGCTTCGACGAAAGATTTCATTTACATTGATTCGTACGACAGTGAGTGCGCTGAGAGGAGAAAGGAAGATATCACAACACTTTGTGGATGTCGACAAGAACGATATTCCTCTTGACGTTTCAACATGTCCCTGGTGGGATATTGGAAATTTTACATTTTAGATCGTCGGGAGCGGCGGACGAAAAAAAAAATATGTAGATATAAACGAATTCTGATGTAAATGTTATTATTCGTTGAAGACCGTATTATGATTAAAAAAAAAAAATTAAAACATTGCATCCCCAATCGAACGCGACGTTTTTGAGAAATATTTCGAGAACCAATAGGGATAACTCACGTTTTTTGGGGTCAGCGATACAGGCAAAGTGGTGACGCAACATTTGGACCTAAAATTTTATTTGGTAATGCGGCCATGACGTCATCAAAATCTATGATCGGTGATAACTCCGTAACGGTTGATCGCAGCGAAACGATCCCATACACTTTTTTGAGCTTTACAATATGGGTACATTTTCTGTTCACAATTCCCAAATTGAAATTTTCGTCACGGGTTTCGCACACGGGAAAGGCGAATTTGACACATCCTTTTCGAAGTTAAACTCGGTAAAAATTTTTACCCGGGTTACTAGTCTTATTATATCAATCGCGTAGTGTGCATACCACTTTTATTTTAGAGAGTGATATATTTAATTAAATTTTACGATCAAGTTCTTCTTATGTCCGCGTAAAACCACGTAGAACAGAAAGAAAACTGAAAACTGACGGTTGACGGTTAAAGATGGCGGACGCTCAAATACGCTCTCCACACTGCGCTAAGTCAACCATTAGCAAAGTTTCATTTCAATCAGACGGAAACCGTTCAATAAATTGAAGAAATTTGCTTGGAGATATAAAGTAGCAATGGACGACAAAAATGAGCGAATAGGAAGCCAGATCAATACGGAAACCGAACAAAATGGTCAAAGGATGACTACGATTGACGTAGATGCGAAATGTTTCAAATGTCGCAGGTCTTTTCGGACTATGCGAGGTATGTTACAACACCTTCGACAATGCAAAACTCAGCTTCAAAATAACCTAGAAGTATCCACAGAAAAGCCGCACGAAGCAAATGAAGGTAGTGAAAGTATAACTCCTTCGGTAAAAGCAGCATCACAACCTTTACTCGAAAAGTTCTATTGGGACAAGCGAAAAGGAAGCGAAATAGAACAAGATATAAACGTTTGCTACGAGAAAGTTGTCTTCTGGAAGAAAAATTTATTTATGCTTCCCAACGGCCAATCGGGAAAAAATTATATTCGCGAAATCACCAGACTTCTGATATCGTGGAACGAAAACTCGCCACTCAAACAGATAGCATTAAAAGCTATGCATATAATGCCAGCGTTATTGTTACAAAAACCACACAAATCATCGAAAAGTAAAGATCATGTGGAGGTCCTCACGCGTCGTCTTACAACCTGGAAGAGAGGGGACCTTTTGGCACTGTTAGACGAAGCTGAAACATTGCAAAATAGACTTCCCAAACCATCGGGTAAAAGGGACATAGCGGCAATATCACAGCAATTCAAGAACCATATGCTTAAAGGAAACGTGAACAATGCTATCAAAGTTATCACGAACAATATGTCTGGGGGTATCCTTCCCTTGAACGACGAAACTCTTCACATCTTACAGCAATAACATCCAAACGGTTCATCTTTTCAAGAAGACATTGCATTGCAAGGCCCAACGAAAACAATAAATCCGGTGGTATATGACGTAATCGATGACGAGATGATTCTCAAGGCTGCGAAAAATACGAAGGGAGGCTGCGGTCCTTCTGGGATGGATGCAGATGGATGGCGCAAGATTCTTGCATCCAAAGTATACGGAGACAGTGGAAGGGATCTCCGGCATGCGTTTGCTAAGTTTATAAAGATACAGTGCCGGAACGACGTAGACGACGAATCTCTACAAGCATACACGGCTTCAAGGTTGGTACCACTAGACAAACAACCTGGGCTCAGACCAATCGGAGTCGGAGAAGTGTTACGTCGGATTACAGGAAAAGTAGTGATGCAGGTTGCACGGAAAGATGTGATGGCTGCCTGTAGCGACGTACAAATGTGCGCTGGTCACGAAGCTGGATGCGAAGCGGCGATTCACGCAATGCGTGAAGTGTTTGAAAGTGAGGAGTGCGAAGCAGCTTTATTAGTGGATGCATCAAATGCCTTCAACAGCATGAATAGAAATGTTTTGCTTCATAACATAAAGATCATCTGCCCCATCCTCTCGACATTCGTTAACAACATATATCGATTCCCTGCGCGTCTATTTGTCATTGGTGGGAAAGAATTGAAATCAATGGAAGGTACTACGCAAGGTGATCCGTTGGGAATGGCGATATATGCGATTGGTATTACTCCACTACTCGAGATGATGCTCAACGTCATTGCTTTTGATCAACTAAACGTCAGCATGGTAGCATTTGCGGATGATCTCACTGCTGTTGGTAAATTTGCTTCACTTAGACGATGGTGGGACAAACTGGTCGAAATTGGACCTTTGTTTGGCTACCTTCCACAACCAAAGAAATCATGGTTGATCGTCAAGCATAACAAGATCGCGGAAGCCAAGAATTGCTTTGATGGGTCCAACGTGCAGTTAACAGCGAAAGGTGAGCGTCATCTAGGAGCAGTTATCGGAAGTAATCGGTTCAAGGCGGATTATTGTACGCAAGAAGTACGAAAATGGATAGATCATATAACGCTTCTATCAGACATAGCTTTGATAGCACCTCAAGCAGCCTACTCTTGCTTTGTCGCAGGCTACCAACACAAATTTACGTACTGCTTGAGAACCATTCCTGGCTTCGAAAAGTATGTCGAAGAGCTGGAGGAAGTTGTCAGACACAAGTTTCTTCCAGCGATTTTAGGAGGACATATTGTCAATGATATGGAACGTGAATTGATTTCTCTACCTCCAAGATTAGGAGGGCTGGGAATCAATTTAATAAAGGAAACAGCTCCGTTCGAATTTGAAAACTCATGCAAAATAACAAAGCAACTAATCTCCAAAATTCTGAAGAAAGACCAAGAAGATTTTGAAGAAGTAACGAAAGCGCAAATAAAAGACCAGCGCAGAAAACGGATGAACGAAAAACTACAGAAAGTGTATGATGAACTCTCCAGTGAGCAGAAACGCCAAAATGTAATAAATCGGGAAATCGGCAGCAGTAACTGGTTAACCACACTACCTCTCCAAGATCAGGGGTACGACCTGAATAAAGAGCAGTTTTGGGATGCTCTACGCATCAGATACAATTGGGTCCTCCCAAGGTTACCAACGTTTTGTGCTTGTGGAGCCAAATACGATCTGGCTCATGCTCTATCTTGCAAGAAAGGTGGCTTTGTTTCCACAAGACATAATGAAGTGCGAGACATCACAGCGCTGTTCCTCAAGGAAGTCTGCGTGGATGTAAGGAAGGAACCAATGCTGTTGCCTTTAAATCGGGAGAATTTCAGAGAGAAGATTGCTGCTACTGGAAGCGAAGCCCGTTTGGATGTTAGCGCTGTTGGGTTCTGGACACCTGGTCAACGAGTATTTTGTGATGTACGGGTCTTTGACCTCAACGCTCAGAGATATAGAGGCTGTTCAGAAATCAAAAGGTGCTATCGGAAGAACGAAGAAGAGAAAAAGAAGAAGTACAATGAAAGAGTTCTTCAAGTGGAAAATGCCACATTCACGCCTTTGGTGTTCTCCGCCACGGGTGGAATGGGGAGAGAATGTAGCAAATTTTACCAGAGGCTCGCTGAAATGATTGCTGAGAAGAGAGGCATAACAACATCAGCCGCCACCACTTTTGTTCGTACGAAAATTTCCTTTTCGTTGCTTCGATCTATGCTGCTTTGTATACGTGGTTCATGGTCTGTGCGTGTGCAAGACATTTCTGATGTTGACATTTCTCTAGTCAACTCAGAAGCGCTAATCAAGGAGCTTTAAGCCCTTTTATTTATTTATTTAAAAAAAAATGTATTTATGTATTATGTAAGATGGCTCGCTCCGCCAAGAAGGGAGATAGACCCCAAGGGGTATCAAAAAAAAAAAAAAAAAAAAAAAAAAAAAAAAAAAAAAAAAAAAACACGTAGAGCGAGAGACACTTTTTTCACAATAGTATAAAAGCACGTGGCATTTGACGTCAGTCGCGGGGAATCATTGCAATGCATCCCCAATCGAACGCGTCGTTTTTGGGGAAATATCTCAAGAACCAATTGCGATAACTGACGTTTTTTTTTCGGCACCTATTTTTGACTCGGGACTTCCGCACATCCTATTCGAAATTAAGGTCTGTAAAAAACGTTTACACGAGGTGCTAGTTTTTCTATTATTATTCTAGTAGTAATTAGAGTAGGCCGCTAGCTTTTCCCTCCCGTGCTAATAAAAAAAGCCGTAAATCCCGATTTCCCGATATTACGCATCGGAGCTTAGAGCGTTTGGATGTAGACTGCGAAAAATTTGTTATTTTCTAATAACCGCCCGGGCGCTTATTAGAGGAGGGGGAGGGGGCGCTTAATAAGTTAATTATGAATTTAGGGAATAAAGAGGAAATACGGTATATGCAGGAAATGAAGATATTGCAGTGAATTTTAATAATGACGTCATGAATTTTCCTCTCCTCTGAAAGCCTGATCACTTTCTCCTCCATATCCTCCATTGCTTTCCTTTACCATTATGTAATACAATATGAGTGTGACACGATGGAGTTTTCTCTCGGCCATGAAAATAAGACAAGACCAAAACTTCCAGCATATAGTTTTTCCGTTAAAAGGAATTACCAGTTTAGAACTCAGTCACAAAAACAGCGAAGAAATTGATAAGATTAAAATGTACAAAATATCGCATTTACATAACTCTTCAAACCACTAAAACATTCCAGTTGGGTATTCTCAGCATGAGGAATGTTGGCAATTGGATGACATTATTATGGACAACATTTAATCACGAAAAAAATTCACACTTGAAGCAGTTGCTATAGTAAAAATTAACGGCCCTTATCTCAACCAATGAATTTTCATTGGATTCGCTACTGAGAAGAAATAAAAACAAAATTACTATCCGATTTTATTTTGAATTTAATTTTGCAAGTTCTAAAGAGTTAACCAACATTATATTTTGTTGGTATCCTAAGATAAGCAATCTATGACTGCTATAATTGTTTTAATTATGATAAATAATAATTGATAGTTCTGAAAATAGATAAACACGCCATTTTCCTCAATTCTTAACGATTTCCGACAGAAAGCATGCAAGTTGTTACAAAAATAAAAATCTGTCCTGTGAAAATTTTGAGGCCTACCATTGGGTATATGATATGTGAGTTCGTAAACAAAGTACAGTTTATCATTTAACAATAGTGATCAAAAATGTGTATGCTTCTATAGAAAAGCACTCATTCGCAGTGATTTTTCAACAAATTTGCCCATTGGGTCCACTTTTTGATTATCTTTACAGGGAAAAGGCTCATTGAAAAATGACATGTTTTTGTCCTTAAACAGCAAAATTATTTTGACTACTTCCTTTAATTGATTCAAATCACAGTAATTGTGAAATTTTAATGAGAATGTTCCAAAATATGTCATAAATAAAACAAATGTAACTTCAATTGGACCAATTGTATCAAACGCTTATACGAGACAAGCAACGCTTAGATTCTCTCCTAATAACAAATGTTATTTCAAATACTTCTGTTTTCAATCCTATGGTTATCCTCTGAAAGTAAAGGTATTGTACTCAAGAAAAAACTTAACTTGGGTTGTATATTGTCTGGTCATTTAAACTATGATCATTTAATGCTGGAATCACCATTGATTTTTGCTGCGATGTTGATCAATAAAGACGGTACCATCTTGAAAAATCATGAAATAGTTCTGCATTGTCAGGAAGATATTGTAAGTATGTTCATTTTTGGAAATGGCAACAAAGAGTCTTCAATCCTTACTTCCATCATGTGATGAAAATTCATTTTCTCCTTTCCGACCAAAATCTAAAAAAGATCATTGTGACTATTTTGCAGAATCAATTTGGATTTGCGCTGGTCAGTTTTTTTCGGCTGGTGCGATCAAATGTTCAACTTCATGGACTTCTGGATACTTACAGTCACCAAACTATCGGGTTAAGTTATTCTGCTACAAAAAGAAATATTCCTCAGGTATCTTTGACAAACAGTAATCCCAGTAGGCAAATTTGTTGAAACATCACTGCGAAGGAGTGTAGTTCTATAGAAATATACACACTATTTCAATAAAAATGCCCTTTATCGCAGAGAAATTTTGAAGCGTTTTGCCTAATGGGTAACTTGTTTGGTTTCGTTTTATTTATTTCGTTAAAGTGTCCATTACCACGTTAAAGTTAAAGTAAAGTTAAAGTAAATAAAAGCAAAAGAAATGTTTTCCAGAAATACATACCACTCTGTTCTAACCTCCTTTGAATCATTTAGATATCTTACGGTTCCTCACTGAAACAGTTCAATTACAAGGATTTTCAACAGGAGATAAAAAGACATCCTTATTTAGTTAGAATTCCTCCAACAACGCATACATTATACAAGAGTTTGGGTAAAGTACTGAACCAATTTCAATGGAAGCGTATGGCTATATTATATCCATTCCAAGCTGCACATTTGACACAGGTAGAACTTACAAAAAAAAACAGATGCACAGAACTGTTCCGATTGGCTGGGTTTTACTGTAGAACTGTTCTGATTGGCCGGGTTTTACTGTAGAACTGTTCTGATTGGCTGGGTTTTACTATAGGACTGTTCTGATTACTAATTCGTTATAAAGCAATAATAGGTTTTCATCACGGAACAAGTTAGGTTCTCAAGTCCCAATTGTCGGTCATTTTGGCTCCCTGAATTTTATTTCAATTGTAATGATATTAGGTTCACTCAAGGTGGAAACAATTATGTCAGCCAACTTATTACCGGGCGTTGTTTCCTTATTAGAACAAACTAACCATGACTTGTTTTAAGGTTGCACTTGATTTGAATGAGATCTTGCGACAAAGGGGTTACAACATTGTGACGCTACAAGGATTCAATTCTTTCTCTGATCTTTCCACACAAATGAATGCTATCAAGGTTTGTGAAATTTTACCGTTTAGAAGTTGTTTGTTTGTTTGTTTACATTACTTCCATCACGTGATTAGACATCATATTAGATGTGTGCGAATAGATCCTTATAAGATATGAATAGGTCCTTCTGATATGGTAATATTTAATCTGCAACATGTGAACTTTATCAAAGTTGATAGTTGCATGATAAAATGGAAAATAAATAAAAAATAACAAGAAGCCGCTTGGCTTGAAGACTTGAGGACGTAACACAAGTCTCAAAAATACAACATTGCCGAATTGCCAAATTATGGTCAAATCTAACAAATTCAAAATCAACATCTTCCATTTGTGCTTTGTTATGAACATTGCAGAACTTTCGAAATTTGGTCCAAATTTTAGTCAAATCTGACAAAATGGCTGTCAAATTCGAAATCAGCACCTTTTAAATGTGATCTGTGCAAAATTTTGTGAAATTTGAAGAACTTTCTAAATTTGGTCCAAATTTGGCCTAAATTGCCCAATTTTAGTCAAACTTGGCAATATCATTGTCAAATTTGAAATCAGCATCTTTCAATTGTGCTCTGTGCAAATTTTCATGAAAATTGAAAAACTTTCGAGATTTGGTCCGAATTTGGCCTAAATTGCCCAATTTTAGTCAAACCTGTCAACCCAATTGTGAAATTCCAAATCAGCACCTTTCAATTGTGCATTGTGCAAATTTTTTATGAAAATTGGTCAACTGAAAGTCCAAATTTGGCCGAAAATGCGAATTCGGCAACGATGTCATGTAAACGTTGCACGAAAGCATTCATAACTTGGAGTAAAAGTAGTAGGAGGAGAAACCACGGGTATTTTAAAGATTTTACTCCACCACGGGTGTCCTAAAGTCAATAGATTTATAAAATAACAATAAGCATAGTGAGACTTTTTGGGTTTTTTATTCGAATGTTTAAAAGTTTCGTTAATTTAGCCTAGAAACTCCAACGTCCACCAAATAAGCTTAATATGGATAAATGGTGATTTTTGGTCCAAAAAAACAATTTTCATGAAAATAACTTAATAATTTGGCTAGGCATGTTTCGAAGTTGTCATTCATTTTACAAAATTTGGGCAAAAATAGGAAATTTAGGCGTAATGGTTTTGTTTGAAAGTATTTATTGGAAAAGCCTTTCCTGTTCAAAATTACGAAAAGCATGGTGGATATAAAGCTGGAAAATATGGATACGCGTATCAGCACGTATCACTCTTTGAGTTCATTGATTGTTTAAAAAAGTTTGAAAACAGCATTGAAAAAGTTGCATTTATTTGAACTTTTCACGTATCGTACCGTGCCGCTTCGTATCGTATCGTACCGAAACGTATCAAGATCAATAAATCTGGTCAATTAGATATTACATTCTTTACGATACGCGCATCAATTTTTTCTATTGGAAATCCGGCTTAAAAATTTGCTTCGTTTTAGGCTGCTGATGCAAAAATCATTGTTGGGATATTCCATAGCAATGCACATCACGTGTTCTGCCATGTAAGTATTTCTGTGGAAACTTCCTACTTTAAGTAGGTCGTTTTCCTTCCTACTTGAAGTAGGTCGTTACCGTGCCAGAATTTCTCCCACTTTAAAATTATCTGAAATATACTCAAAACCATAAATGCAATTGAGATTCTCCAAAACACAACATAGGGTAATATGGTTTAAGTTGGGTCGGCGGGGTAAGTCGGGTAATTATAACTTGAAGTGTAGATAGAGTCTTAGAAACCGATATTTTTAACATAACAACCGTCATTGCTCGCCTACCATTTTGTTCCGCATTTTACCCTAAATGACAGTTTCTTGCTCAGTTTCTTTCATTGACGACGTTCCGAGGGTTCAACGTCCATTATCAAGACACTGCATAAAAGAGCTATGTTTTGTAAAAATAATTGACTTGATAATGGATGTTGAACGCTCGAAACGTCAATAAATAGATGTGTCGCAAGAAACGTCGTCAATAAATAGATGTGTCGCAAGAAATTGTCGCTTATGTTTTGTTTTTCGCATATATTTTCTGGATCGGTTCTACAGTTGAAGTACCCACCTATTTTCTGAACACATTTAATAATCATCCCTTTATGAATAATCAACTACAGCCACCCTTTGATTTCGAAATCTTAACCCATCAGTACGTAAGTGCCCGCATAATTTTCGGAAATAAAAAGGTTATAGCATCGAAAAAATACGATCTATAGATTAAAGTTTTAAAGGCTCTTAAATCGCTCAATACTAAGACAGTTTAAAACCGGTAAATTTGATTGTCCCTTATTTCACCTTTAATTTCAACAAGATTTACACAAACAACTTGTTGTATGTTCATATAGATAACTTCAGTAAGCCGTGTACGTGCATGACAAAAGGATAAAATATTCTTTCAAAAACATGGACTTCTTATGATTTATATGGTTTTAAAGTTGAAGTACCCACCAATTTTCTGAACACATTAAATAATTAATCGCTTATTAATCAACCACAGCCACCCTTTGATATCGAAATCTTAAACCATCATTACCTAATTGGCCGTCATTAAATAAGTGCCAATCATTACATATCTGCCCACATAATTTTCAAAAATAAAATGAATATAGCATCAAAAAATACGAACTATCGATTAAAGTTTTAAAGGCTAAGACAGTTTAAAACCGGTAAATTTGATTGTCCCTTATTTCCCCTTTAATTTCAACAAGATTTACACAAACAACTTGTTGTATGTTCATATAGATAACTTCAGTAAGCCGTGTACGTGCATGACAAAAGGATAAAATATTCTTTCAAAGCATGGACTTCTTATCCCAGTGGGCAAAATCGTCAAAAAATCACTGCGACGGAGAGTACTTTTATTGAAATTGTGTGTATATTTCTATAGAAATGCACTCCTTCGCAGAGATTTTTTAACACTTGTACCGGCTGGGATGATTCATATGGCTTCTAAGGATACTTAGATAAATTGCCTATATCATTTCGATAACGATGTTACAGATAAAAATTTGGTGTTAAATTTAGGCTTATCACCGAAGAATGTACCATCCAGAATATCAATGGATTCTACCGGTATCTCTTGATGATCGTTGGTTTACTCATGGTAATCATCATCGATATTTTAACTGTACAGCTAACCAACTGAAAGAAGTAGCAAATGGCTTTATTCAATGTAAACGCTCCCCACGCAGAAGAGATGGCAGACTGACTGTGGCTAATATGGTATGTTTTCTCTCTATGTGGCAAAGCAAATTCTTGACGGAGTTTCGATAAGAAGATGATTTTGTTGTTCCGCTATCCTATGTGTTAATGTTATTTTAATTGTTACGAAGTATATTTACCTCCCGTAGTATGTAAGCAAGTAAGTGAGTAACTGAGAGTTTTTGATCCTTGGGCTTCCATCCGTAACGGTTGGCTCTTCCGCCCGCCGACTTGCAACTAGTAGTCGACGTACCGCCAGAGATACGTATAGTATTTTTCTAAGTTGCCCGAAGGCCAGTGTGCAGTTAGTCGATGGCTCCTAATGGGCTGATACGCTGCTTTTAAAGTATCGATATTCGAACACTGGTCGCACTCAAAGGTACTAACCACTACACTACCGCTGCACAAGAAATGCTAGGAAAGAGTGAACTTCTATTAAGAGAATGGATAAGAGGTTTTGTAAGGGTTTCATACGAGATAAAAATGAGATATGAAAGGTAAACGTGAAAGAATAACAGGATGGTTATTCATTTAAGACGGCAGAAAAGATTTGGGAGCAAGTCAAACTTGTTAAAGACAGACTATGGTTGAAGTCTTGGCGTCGAAAATCGAAAAACCCAAATCTTACTCTTGCTGAAAAGCCTGTACCAGCTAGTCAATATAGAGTAGATTCCATGTTCGGTTTTGACGCGGTGTATGCGTACGCACTTGCTTTTGATAGGATTCTGAAAAAGTATGGAGAAAAAGGTGAAAGAACTTCATATAAGATTTCCAGACGAATTTCATTATGTGATAAAAATGACACACTAATGATTGCTGTTTTGACAGGTTTACCTGGAGGTTTACATGACGAAGGTGCGAAAAGTACTGAACGGTTTATTGAAGAAGTTCGACATCTGGATTTTGAAGGATTTTCGGTAAATATTTTTCTATTGAATAACACGAATAATAATATTGACACCTTTATTTTTCTTTCTAAAAATACTTTTGTCGTAATCGCATGAAAGTTTCTTGTTTGAAATTGGAAGGAAAAGAAAGCCTGGGAAAGAGGTTGACGAGAACATCCACCTGTCAGTTCTGATGAACTAAGATGGAATACACCGATTTTCTTCACGACTCTAAGTTTATAATTAGAGAGTAGTTAGCTTAGCCAGTAAAATTATTAAAGCACTGAACCTACATGTGCCTACTACTACTTCTATCCTCTTACTTCCAGGGTCGAGTCATATTTGATAAAAATGCTCAATATGAAAGACTTGGAGAGATACTTATTCAGCAATTTAAATGGAATAGAGAAAAAGAAGAACGTATGTATGGATAATTTTACACCCATGTTCATTTATCCTGTAACAATTATGTTCAATGTTTCTAATTATGCAATCAAAGTTCCTAATTATGTAACTTATTAAAAACTATAAAATGTTTGCATTTCCCTTTAACGATCAACGATATTTTTCAATGGGGTTTGAAGATCATTGAAAGTGATAACCCAAAGTCTTTAATGGTCGGAATATCCAAATGTACTTCACGCTTGCGATAAAGTTTTTTGCATTGTACATGCAGGCGGTGTAAGCAACGACCCTACACTGCTTATCGATTACACGGCTTTAATCTGCTTCTTTTAGATAAAAATGTAGATATAGGGGTGTATAAAGCCGATCGTGATTATCTGGATTTCATCAAGGATCCAAAATCACTTTTTCCAGGTAAAGCTTTTAAAATACACACATCCCAAAACCTTTTGAGTTGATGATATTAGCTGTATTCGTCTTTGAACATCTTTCTAGACGGAAAAATAACAAGAGATTCCACATATTTGTTGCTAGCTACTACTGTACCGTTTGATTTACCAGTTGTCATAGCAGCTTGGAGCTTGGCCATGTTTGGTTATTTTGTTGCAGCTGCGTTCTTGTTTGTGAATGTTTATTACAGAAATGAAAAGTAAGGATAGCAAATTATGGCGCTTTGAAATCCGCCATGCCACCTTTGCTATGAGGAATAAGATAAGAGCCAACTTTTCTGGACCTCTTGAATTAGATTTAAAGATAAATAAAAATAATCGAGTTTTGCATGTAGAACGTAATAATAGCGGCATCCGTGTATTTTGAGAATATAATCTTTAAGTCCAGAGCAGGGTGGCTAGGTTAAGGTTAAGGCGGCTATAGCCATTCCCCAATAATTTTGTCGGTGTAGGTTTTTCTTACAGTTTTAGCCATTTTAATCCAATAAAATTTGCAAAATTTTCTTAGACCTAATTAATCAGCCCCCCTCAAACGAAATTTTGCTCCGCGGTCCCTGGAGATGTAAATGCCAATATGTTCTAGGGTTATCAAGATGTCTTCACCTTTGGTCAATAACGGAATCCTTTGTGGTGCTTTCATCTGCTACACAGTTATAATCTTATATGGTTTGGATTCTAGATTTTTAACAAACAAAGCGATGGAGATCATGTGTAGTGTATGTGAGATTTCAATTTCGGAAGAATATTCATTTATTTGGTTGATGTCGTCTTGTATACGATTGGTGAATACTAGAAAATTCGTCAATGCGAGACTATATGCATCGCAGAGAATTATCAGTAAAGTTAAATGATAGTCTGTGATGCAGACATGAAACTTTAATCTCAAACAAAATGGCCGTTGTTTTTTCTTCTACAGATATGAAAATTAACTTCTGAAAGAAGCTTTTATGACTGATTCAGACCTGGCGATTACCAAAAAACACTTTTTAATCGCCGTAATCGCCTGAATCAGACTTTGGAGAATTAACTTTTCGCAGGGAATTTTCATAATTAACCAAAAACGTTACATAGTCATATAACGGTATTCTCTATTTTTTAACGTTACTTTAACGTATTTTAGTATGGTTTCTTTTGGGTTTATTTAACGTTATAAGACAATTAACGTTTTTGTTTTGTTGTTAAAATCCCCTGGAGCGTCAATAAAAGTTTTATTTATTTTGAGGATGCTGTCAAAGGGTAATAGCGTATACACTGATGGTATTTTACAGAAGAAGAAAAGGTATGAAGCACAACCAAAGTGAAACTAATGCATTAGTTGGGTTACGTTTTTAGGGTTTGACCTTGATTGTCTTGGTTGGTTTCACCTTAATCTTCAGTTGTTTCTTCTTGAAGACTTGGAGAGTGTACAAAATAATAAAGGCATCAGAGAACTGCAAAATAGTTGTAAGTGTTCATTCTGTCATGAAAATAACCTCTTTTGAGAGTTGAAGAAATCTTAAAAAATATTTTAGAACGTTTGGTCATGCATTTTCTCAACCAAAAAACCAATTTCATTGGCTGAAGGCCAAGTCACATGGTTTTCCGGCTAGAAAGTATAACACTATATGAGACTTTGTGACTGTTCTTCTTTAGACACTCAAAAACAGGTATCTTTGCTTGTTATTGCTTTTGCTGTTGTCAATTGATGGAGTGATATTCATTTTTTGGATTTGTGTCGCGCCATTTTCATTGCTGGAGGTCGACATTAAAACTGAGGTGAGAAGATCTTATGTATATATGAAGTTTAAATGTCGAGAAAAAATTCACGTGCTCAAAAAAAAAAAGAAGAAAAAGCTTTCCGACGTTGCCATCTCAAATACTGTATGATATATATTTTGTGTGGATATCATAAATTTTTTGTGTGGATATCATATGTTTTTGTGTGGATATCATATTCTTTGTGTGGACATTTAGATTAATGGTGACATCAAAGAAACGTTTTTTCTCCATCGGTGTTCTTGCCAGTATCAGTTTCAGTTCACAATGGGGATGTACGCATACAAAGGATGCTTGTTACTGATTGGTTCGTTCCTAGCTTGGGAATCAAGAAATGTCAGTGTCCCATTATTGAACGATTCCAAATATATAGGTAATGCTAAAGTTATTTGAATTCGTCCCGAGACCAAAACCAGTTTTAACTAAGAAAGAATACAGCAATGAAATGTTGATAAATTGATGATGATGATTTAGGGATGGCAGTTTACAAAGTATCAGTGGTGACAGCCATCGGTGTTATATGTGCATCAGCTCTCTACACAAGCAGTAAATTCGCAATAGCGTATATTATCGTTGCTTTAACCATATTCATTTCGGTCACCGGTACACTATCCTTGATTTTCATCCCAAAGGTAAGAAAACAACGCATTTTATTTTATTTTTCGATTTTTGTTTTGGATTTTGTTTCCCCAAAAGTTGTTATGCAATGAATTATCAGCAACGATGATTCTTGTTGACTGTGAGCGAGAGATCCTCTAATGTTTCTAATGTTTATAAACATTAGCGTTATTTGCTCGATACTTGTTGTTGCTATATTTTACTCATCAAGTCGCATTATCACAGGTAAATAGGTAGGCTCTGTGCGCAAGGGTTCACCTGGTTATTAGGAGACCCTTGAAAGGCAATTGAGGAGGTGTTATATTTAATGCACGAGGTGCTTAGTAGAGAGGGTACAAATTAGAGGAAAACTATCCTTTTGCAAATGTAATGTTTCTGATAAAAAAATATTTGTTTAGATCTACTACTTGTTCGTCACTCCTATTGAAAAAGCCTATGGAACTCTGACGATGTTTGCAAGGTCACAGCAACAGAGAGAAGGCATTAAGCATGCTCAACAAAACAAATCGTTTGAAAAGTGAATCATTGGAAAAGAATATAGATAGATAGATAGATATTGTCAAAAAAATGATGTCTTTGGATGCATAGTATGATGAAGTAATTCATGTTTTGTAGTTGGAACAGCTGAGTGGTATAAATATTTTTGTACCCAAATCCAGCGTCACGGTTGTTGGAGCATCAGTTATGCAGTTTGAAAACCACGAAGCTAAAGTCAATATTTGCTATTACAAGTGTCAACTACTTTTGTTGATCGCTTATTAACGTAAACAAAAAGATGATTGCCGATATCTCCTTGGAAACGAGAGATGGTGATTTCTATATGAAATATGGCTACACCATAATAAAAATGCTGACGTCGTTGCTTTAACATTTATTAATGATTATATTACATCAACCTTATTTTTTGCATGTGGTTATTGTATAAAAACACTTAAGGATATAGTCATCACCCCTTGCTGCATGTTTTCAGTTTTGTGTCCATAACTTTTGATGTGGTTATTTTTTCATCAACAAAGTATATATTTTTGAAAACCTTATAAAATTCCCGATCTAATGAATATAATTTTATTTTCAATATATTCAGTTTTAAAAACTAATTGCGGATAAGGGCATTTTGAAAAGGCTTAATTTCTAGGAGCTCCACGGACCCTTTGAAAAATATTTTCTGCGACATTTTTATGTCATTGTGTTCTATGTTTACTAATTTAAAAAAAGTTACTACAGTTTTTCTAAACAAGTCCTAGTTCTGATGAAATAAAAGATTTACGAAAAACACTCATTAAAATAGCCTTTCCTTGACTTTCTCCCTTCATCGCAGAGCAAATTTTTGCTTAAAGAAAAAATTGTAGTAACGTTTTCTTCTTATAAACCTATTCTTTCAATTGCAAAAAACTATGTAACGATACCTCCATCGTAGGGGTTTTTGGAAGAATTTAAAGACAGATAAGTAACGCAAAAATACTTCCAAAGAAATTCCATTTTGCGATCAGTTGAATAAACCACTTTACAAAAGAAACAATAGCTGTTATTTGCTTTACATGAATAATTAATAAGTCTACTATTAAAAGAGAACATAGTTCTTGTAAACATGCTGAATAGGTTCTGTAAACAAATTGCAATAAGCATGAAATGAAATACCACTAAATTTAAAATATTGTACCAAATGATAAATTTTTATAGCATCATATATACATTTTCAGAAAGCTCTCTGAAAGCTTTACCTTTTTATGAAATAAAAAAAATTTGATTTTTTTTCGATTACAGGGGTGATGACTATCCTTAAGGTGGATTCATACCAAGCTGTCACTTTTTTTTAAAAAAAATATATCAAACTGATTATTTTTGACTCATATTGATGTTATGGATGGGATTAGATGAAAAACAGTAAAAAAATCAAAAATTCATAATGGCAGCCCAAGCCGCGACAAGTAAATTCCCTAAAATATATATGATGCGGGTCGGTTAATAATTTCATAATGGTTCATTCAATACACTTGAAATTTGACACAGTACTCCTTAACAGGTATCTCTGTGAACTGAAACTAAAAACATTTACTGTATTTGGTTATTTCAATAGAGTCGTTGATGCGAAGCTGATAAAATTATTTGGACTGATTTCAGGAAACGCGATTGACCGAAAACTTGAAAATTTTTTAAAAAATGTAAAAATTAGAGTTTTAGATCATAGAAAACTTTATTGTGATATACTGTGTCAAATTTGAGAATAAACGGATCCACGGTTGGAAAATTATAAGCCGACCGGTTAATACACTGCTATAAAATATTGAAAAACCGACAAAAAAATTCATAAAAAAAATTCTTAATCAAATGCACCAGCTTTGTAAGTAAGTCCTTCAATCTCTATATTTTTGTCCTGTTCTTTACTCCACTTCTTTCTGCTCATTCTCCTTCTCTTCTTAGAGGTTTCCAAGACTTTGTAAGCTGCATTATGTTTTCGCTTTCGGTTTATTACAGAACAACCATGCATTGTGAAACAGCCGGGTTCTACGTTCAAAACTTTCAAAACATCCAGTGTTGCTTTTGAACCATAATTGAAATGACCAATAGCATCATACACACCTCATGACAGGGTAGACAATCCAACATGTGTATGTTTTGGCAACTTCCATCAATGGAAACAGCAACATCGGTACTCCTCTCCTGGAGTTCACGGGCAGCATCACACATACTTTGTTCAGCGACAGTTTTAACAGCACATTTCAACACGTCACTAAGTTTTGAATATGCAGACTTGTTCATAGGATCTGGCATATTTAGAAACACACATAATTTCTCCAATTGACTATGCCCTGCACCAATTGCTCGCATACCATAAACGGATCGAACATTTATTTCCATGTGCTTATTCCCACCGCGATTTTTTTTACCATTTGCTGACCGTTCAATTTCTTTAGACGTAAAGAACTGGTACACATAGCTACAACAACATTTTAGTGACAACAATCTGGCTAGACCCTTTTTCTTTTCTTTGACATCAGTTAATGTTAAAGTGTTTGTCGAAAAACAATCTGGACAAGCCATATGGCTGCATACAGTATTAAGGATTGACATATCGATAATGCGGAAACCAGAAAGTTCATCAGTATCGGCATTACCATTACTCTCATCATCATTACTATTAGTATTTGGAATGTCAACTATCTTGCATTCAGAAGCACTAACATTATGTGCAGTAGGATTGTTCAATATCTCAGTTTGTTCAGGCAGAGGATCATTTTCTGTGGTTGGTATCAGCTGTGCTGGGGCTTGTTTTTCTTTCATTTTACCATGCCATTTTCTTTTCTTAGAATATCTTTTTTTGCTGCTTTGTTTGGAACACCTCCCTGCATTTCCTTTTTCTCTTTCTCTTTGTGTTTTATCCATTTTTTGACAACAAATATCTATAATAGCTGCAGAAATCTTCAGAAGTACTGATGAGACCTTCACTCAACTTGAGGAAAAATAATAGCCATTCTGCAGCTAAAATTCCGCACAAAACAAGCAAATTAGTGACATGGTACATAAAGCCAACGGAAAATGCATGAAAAAGCCGATTGCCGGCCGCGAATCGCGCGTGGAAGGAAGGGGAAGTTAAGTGTTAGTACTGAAAAATTCTGTCAAAAATTTGAAAAAAAAATTGGTACTGTACTCAATTAAACAGGTCATAACACAAAAAATATACCTTTTAAGGGAAAACTAATAGCATATTCGGATTCTACGATAAATTTTAGTCTAGAAAAGTGGGGTTTTTATTATTTTCTTAAAATTTCATTTTTTTGGAAAATTTTCTCAAAATCACGTTTAAGGTTGGTGTGAATCCACCTTAAAAACATTCTGACAACCATTTTTTCAACTTTTCTATTTGTTTAAAACTGAGCAAATCCCGGTTCATTTCGGTAACATGAAATGACAAAAAAAAGTAGGCGAGTATCAAAATCGGATTTTTATGACCAATTTGTGATATTCATGATAGCCACCAAGCCATTGCACATTTCGAAGTGATAGCTGAAATGGAGGCTTGCCCCATGACTCAATACCTGTACAAATACACGCGATGAGTATGATGGAAAAAGTGAAAGATGTTCAAAGATGTTGACAACAAGTTTTTCAACTGCCAGTTCAATCTCATATTCATGCCATGTAACATCAAAGAGTGATTACCCAGCAGGCAAATGTCTTGAAAATCACTGCGATGTAGTGAATTTTTATAGAAATATAATAAAACTGCTTTTCATCGTAGTGAGTTAGGGACGATTTCGCGCGCTATGTGAGATAGCTGCGCAGAATTTATCCAAATACGTGCTATCGCAGGAGTCATGGAACTATTCTTGGAAAAAGTCCTGCATATTTACAGAGGTCTGTTCGATCTGTACATAGATTTCTTTGATCATATTTATCTGCTGTTTCACATGGAATTTGATAAAATCGACGAATTTGAATAAATAGTGCTCGCTAGATGGAAAATATATGAAAATGTAGTTTGATTTAAGTAATGACGATTTTCAACAGTACTGAAACAGAGGCAAACAGTGTCAAGATATGACATGATATGTTTAAAACAGAAGAATAAATTAGTTCTTATTGGCATGAAGTGATTGAGTACTGATCTGTTTATATTGTGTGGGAAATAAGAACTCCAAAAGCCATTCAATTATTGTCACTGTCAAATGACAAGAATCAAAAGTGTTTTGGTTACCATATTATTTCGTTCGGTTCTATGAGTAAACAACATGTGACTAGTCACATGTTTTACGTTATCAACAGTGCTAATAATGGACAAAATAATTGGTTAGCTTGAAATTTTAAATTCTCGGTACTATGTGAAGAAAGCTTAAAGAACTGATTTCGTATTAGAAGATTCGAAAATCTTTTAACAGAAACTTTAGCTAAGGGGCTGTTTATATGAGAGGCGGGACGGGACGTTTGCCGGGACGGGATGACTTTATTCCGCCTGTACATGAGAAAACATTTAGCAGGAGCTTTGCCGGGACGAGACAGTAATTAATACATATTAACATTAGCATTTTAAAACGTCCCAGGACAGTGTGTTTATATGATGAAAAACGTCCGGCTTCAAGCGGGATCCCGGTTTGAGAAGCGAGATCTCGCCTACCCGGGATGGGACGCTTTTTGTCCCGGGATAGTTTGTTTCATATAAGCACATAAACATGAAGTTTTTATGAAAACTTCAATGGAGGCGGGATCCTTTTTTCGTCCCGTCCCGGCAAAGGTCCCGTCCCGCCTCTCATATAAACAACCCCTAAATGCACATTTTATTAAATTAAATATTATGACATTTCACAATGTGTATTGCCAGGCGACACTTGCCAGACGATAATTTCATAATAATAATAATAATTACAATAATAATAATAATAATAACGAATATATTTCAGCATATCCAAATATGTACATCGGCTCTTCATCTGAATATTGCGTATATGTGTGTGTGTGCATAATGTCAATATCTATATATACTAATTCGCGTTGTGCATACCACTTTTATTTTAGAGAGTGATATATTTGTTTTTTTTTCACGGTCAAAACCTTCTTATTTTTTCCCTTTTCGTCGTAAAACCACGTCAAGGCGAGAACGATTTTTTTGATTTTCCGCGATTAGTATATGCTCCTCCGTTTTGTTATTTTTGGTTTGCGCAGTGGAAATCAGCCGAAAAACATCTTTGGAGGAGTGCGAGCAATGCAATGTTAATCGTTCGAAATTTGTCAACGATCATTTTGTGAGCAAGAAACTTCGCGAAGAAGACGTGTTTCTTTTTGTATACGAATATTTTAATTTAAATTTGATTGTTTTAGACGAAAGAACTGACGAAGAAACACAGGTTTGTATGCACGAAGGTATTGTTATTATTATAAAACGTTTTATTATCGTTTGTTTACAATGAAAAATCATATTAGATATACAGAAGAAGTGCAGTGAAGTTTTAAAAATTAGCTGCAGAAAGATCGAACGAACAAAAGGTATTATTATAAAACTTTTATTTTTGATTAATAAAAGAACAAGTTAGAAACATGTATTTGTATTTAAATGTATTTAAATGTTTGTTTACGTTTTAGTTATCAAATATCGCTATACAGAAGAAAGTGTAGTGAAGAAATGCAGAACAAAATGATGTTTATTTACACAGTAAGGAATGGTTTTAATTTAGTTTTGAAAGATTAAATGCTATAGCTTTGAATGGATATCTTATTATATGAGTTCTTTCGTTTAGTTTATATGCTACTGGATGAAAGTAAGGTTGGGAGAATCCAGTATTAGATCGACGGAGATTTTATGAATTTGGTAACGCGCGCTATTATTATTTTTATAGTTAGCAAAGAAGATTTGATTTGATTTATTTATTTACAGATCAATTAAAAATGGTCCCACAGCTATGACTGTTTTCCTTTCTCATGGCTGTGGAAGTAGGGAACGTGTTATGCTGTCAAATTGTATCTATTGACGATGTTTGATGCTTTGTCTGCATGCCTTTCTGCCAGCCATTTATGCCTTTTGTTTTGGTTTGCTTAAATATGGTTGCAGTAGTAGTAAGTATTGTAGCTGTTCTTTACTGAAATCTTTTAGGTCAGAAAAGAAAAAAGTGTAGCTATTTATAAACGAAATTATAAATGTATAAATGAAACACATGGTATGTTGAGAAGGTTATTTAAGAAAGAAGCATTGCTGGGGTATATTTTTCTTCAGTTTATATTTGTTTACGACATTCATTATTTTGTGTTATGTTAATTGCTACATACATACTTGCTAGGTATATAAGTTTAGCATTATGTTTTTATTTGTTGCTTTTAATATCTTCTGGGTATTCAATTATGGTTTTGGTCAAAGTAGGGCATTTTGTTGTTTCAATTATTTTTACTAATTTGATGTTTGGTTGTGTATGCCAGGTAAAAGTCTTTATTCTGTTCAGCTCCAGTGTTGAGTGAACCCGTATTGACTCACAGTATCGGTTGACTTTATAGACCAAGTTTTGTTTTTAATTGTTATCTTTAGGATAAATGCGTACTTGAATTTTCTTTTTGTTTTTTCTTTCTTTTTGTTTTATTTTTTATTTTAATATTGTTATAGCATGATTAGGTTTTCGGTATTACAATTCAAGTATTAATTTTTAGGTAATAATAAAAAAAGCATAAAGAAATGAAACTCATGGTTTTAATCATGACGTTGATGGTTTTGGGAAGAACAGACTACATATCATTTCAAAAATTCATTAATGGTTGCAGTCGAGTAGTAACTTTGGAACAAAAGAAAAAGTTGGAAGGTATCAATTTGTTTTGAATTAACATTTTGTAATGTTTGGTTTCATATGTCTGGGTAAACAGTTCTGTGTTATATATTGCCATTTTTTTTACATTAAAGTTACTTCTCTTCTGCGTATAAATATATTATTCTGAGCCATGTTGCTATTTGTTTCTGTTTTTAATCTTCTTAATGTAAGAAATGAATTAAAAAATTAATGCCTGTAGAAACTTTTACACAAGTTAAATTTTGCAACACAACGCATACTGAACATGGGTGGCGAGCGACGCCGCCTGGGATGTTTTTGAGTTGCGATTCTATGATTTATTTTTTCGTCACGGGGTACGTACACGGAAATGGTGGATTTGACCTAATGTTTTCGAAGTTAAGTTCGGTAAAAAGTTTTTACCCGGGATACTAGTCTTATTATACTAATTCGCGATTGTGTGTCACACTTTTATTTTAGAGAGTGACATATTTAGTTTTAATTTACGGTCAAAACCTTCTTATTTTTTCCCTTTTCGTCGTAAAACCACGCCAAAGCGAGAGTGATTTTTTTGATTTTTCGCGATTAGTATATGCTCCTCCGTTTTGTTATTTTTGGCTTGCGCAGTGGAAATCAGCCGAAAAACGTCTTTGGAGGAGTGCGAGCAATGCAATGTTAATCGTTCGAAATTTGTCAACGATCATTTCGTGAGCAAGAAACTTCGCGAAGAAGACGTGTTTCTTTTTGTATACGAATATTTTAATTTAAATTTGATTGTTTTAGGTAGTTTCTGCGAAAAAACGTATTGTGAAGATTGAACTAACAAGTGTGGAAGCAAATCGACGAAAGAACTGAAAAAAATTTAAGTTTCGGGATCGTTTTCTTTTCGGGTTTATCAAGTAGAGTACATTATTGTTTACAGTGCAGAATGTACAAGAATCTTTTACTTATTTACTAACTTTACTTATTATAATACCTTTCCTTTTTTGTTTCTAGAACTTAAAAACGGATGCCTGCAGAAAGATCTTTACTCAGGTAAAATGTTTTTGTTTTTTTATCGTTTTCGTTGAGCTACCACTTCGTAGAGATTTAATTAAGAAGTGGACATAAATATACGAAAAACTGATTGTTTTCTTCGTTAGCATATCAGTACAGAAAGACGAAAAAGAAAGAAAAACTTTACGGGGCGAATAACTTGGATGTGGTGGAGCATCGTTGTTATTGTTAACAACAGCATGCTTAGCAAAGGTGATGTTACTTATTATTATTCTGTATTATTATATTGTTCTGTTATTTACAAAAACAAAAATGGTTCCAGAGTTGTGACCATGAGGCAAGCGTAAGCTGTTGCTGTTGAAAGGCTCTTTGGCTGTAGCTACATCATACATGATCTTTATAGATTTTATTCATTTAAGCGTATTTTTACTTTTTAAATGTGATTATAGTGTCTTCTTCTGCATGGTTTATTCATTTAGATTTGTTCCTTTTTCACAAGAAAGAAAGTAAAAACAAATAAACGTCATTTAGGAAAGTATCATCTTTATATTATGAGTTTGGGAATACTTGGGTATTTAGTTTGATCATGTTCTTCTTCGTCATCCAGCTAATAATTATTCACTGTTGTTTCATGTGTAATGTATCTCTGTCTGACTTTCCGACTATTATCAGCATCATAATTTGAATTTGTTTTTGATAATGCTCCCAGTGGATGTATATACCTGTATTTGTTTATGCGACATTCTAATTCATGGAATTTTTCTTATTTTTTTATTTTTTCATGTTAATGCATTATTTTGTGTTATGGTAATCGTTTACGTACTATGCCTGGGTAATTAACTTTGGCATTATGATTTTATTTATTTGTGACTTCTGGGTGTAAATTTTTGTTCTTAGTTATTGTTTTTAGGATAAATGCGTACTTGAATTTAATTTTTTTTTTCTTTTTTTTTGTTGTTGTTTATTTCAATATTCTTATAGCATGATTAGGTTTTCGGTATTACAATTGAAATATTATGCTTTTAGGTAATAATAAAAAAAGCATAAAGAAATGAAACTCATGGTTTTAATCATGACGTTGATGGTTTTGGGAAGAACAGACTAAATATCATTTCAAAAATTCATTAATGGTTGCAGTCCAGTAGTAACTTTGGAACAAAAGAAAAAGTTGGAAGGTATCAATTTGTTTTGAATTAACATTTTGTAATGTTTGGTTTCGTATGTCTGGGTAAACAGTTCTGTGTTATATATTGCCATTTTTTTTTTACATTAAAGTTACTTTTCTTCTGCGTATAAATATATTATTCTGAGCCATGTTGCTATTTGTTTCTGTTTTTAATCTTCTGAATGTAAGAAATGAATTAAAACATTAATGCCTGTAGAAACTTTTACACGAGTTAAATTTCACAACACAACGCATACTGAACATGGGTGGCGAGCAACACCGCCTGGGATGTTTTTGAGTTGCGATTCTATGATTTATTTTTTCGTCACGGGGTACGTACACGGGAATGGTGGATTTGACCTAATGTTTTCGAAGTTAAGTTCGGTAAAAAGTTTTTACCCGGGATACTAGTCTTATTATACTAATTCGCGTTGTGTGCAACACATTTAACTTAGAAAGTGTTTTGTTTTTGTTTTTTTAATGGTCAAAATCTTCTTAATCGTGGTCATATAGCGGCAGTTCGACCACGCAAGACACATTCACATTCCGCGATTAGTATATGCTCCTCCGTTTTGTTATTTTTGGTTTGCGCAGTGGAAATCAGCCGAAAAACGTCTTTGGAGGAGTGCGAGCAATGCAATTTCTTCGTTCGAAATTTGTCAACGATCATTTCGTGAGCAAGAAACTTCGCGAAGAAGACGTGTTTCTTTTTGTATACGAATATTTTAATTTAAATTTGATTGTTTTAGGTAGTTTCTGCGAAAAAACGTATCGTGAAGATTGAACTAACAAGTGTGGAAGCAAATCGACGAAAGAACTGAAAAAAATTTAAGTTTCGGGATCGTTTTCTTTTCGGGTTTATCAAGTAGAGTACATTATTGTTTACAGTGTAGAATGTACAAGAATCTTTTACTTATTTACTAACTTTACTTATTATAATACCTTTCCTTTTTTGTTTCTAGAACTTAAAAACGGATGCCTGCAGAAAGATCTTTACTCAGGTAAAATGTTTTTGTTTTTTATCGTTTTCGTTGAGCTACCACTTCGTAGAGATTTAATTAAGAAGTGGACATAAATATACGAAAAACTGATTGTTTTCTTCGTTAGCATATCGGTAGAGAAAGACGAAAAAGAAAGAAAAACTTTGCGGGGCGAATAACTTGGATGTGGAGCATCGTTGTTATTGTTGACAACAGCATGCTTAGCAAAGGTGATGTTACTTATTATTATTCTGTATTATTATATTGTTCTGTTATTTACAAAAACAAAAATGGTTCCAGAGTTGTGACCATGAGGCAAGCGTAAGCTGTTGCTGTTGAAAGGCTCTTTGGCTGTAGCTACATCATACATGATCTTTATAGATTTTATTCATTTAAGCGTATTTTTACTTTTTAAATGTGATTATAGTGTCTTCTTCTGCATGGTTTATTCATTTAGATTTGTTCCTTTTTCACAAGAAAGAAAGTAAACAAAGTCATTTAGGAAAGTATCTTTATATTATGAGTTTGGGAATACTTGGGTATTTAGTTTGATCATGTTCTTCTTCGTCATCCAGCTAATAATTATTCACTGTTGTTTCATGTGTAATGTATCTCTGTCTGACTTTCCGACTATTATCAGCATCATAATTTGAATTTGTTTTTGATAATGCTCCCAGTGGATGTAGCTATATACCTGTATTTGTTTATGCGACATTCTAATTCATGGAATTTTTCTTATTTTTTTATTTTTTCATGTTTATGCATTATTTTGTGTTATGGTAATCGTTTACGTACTATGCCTGGGTAATTAACTTTGGCATTATGATTTTATTTGTGACTTCTGGGTAAATTTTTGTTCTTAGTTATTGTTTTTAGGATAAATGCATACTTGAATTTAATTTTTTTTTTCTTTTTTTTGTTGTTGTTTATTTCAATATTCTTATAGCATGATTAGGTTTTCGGTATTACAATTGAAATATTATCCTTATAGGTAATAATAAAAAAAGCATAAAGAAATGAAACTCATGGTTTTAATCATGACGTTGATGGTTTTGGGAAGAACA
>BQMF02000858.1:0-60981 GCA_027922465.2 Turritopsis dohrnii
AGAAGAGCTTCCTTCGACATCTAAAATCACAACAGCAACCGATGTAGAGTTGGAAGATATGTCTGGTGATGTGGTGAACAGTACGGAAGATTTAATTTCAACGCTTAGACAACAATCGGTCGATCATGAAATGACTCAGGACCGGCGATCTATTTGAATATCCTGTACGTGAGCTGTTAGGATTGGATAAAGCGTTGAGAAACATACGAGGAGGTCTTCAGGAAGAGGCTGCGAAAAAGGTTCGAATAGAACATCATATCGATAAGGAAAAAAACAAGTTGGAAGAAATGGAAAATGATGCAACATACACGGACGAACAACGAAAAGAGGTCGAAGATCGAATGGATGGATTACGTGAAGAGTTGAAAGCTAGGAAAGAGAACATTGATATTCTCAAAGGTAAATTAAACAGTCAAGTTACGAGCATCAAAGAAACCATTGCTAAAGTCCTCGACAAAGATACCTCATTAGGTGAAAGGATACGAACACTATTCCGCGAACAAGGTATAACAATCGTTAGCATTCTGACAGCGTTTGGTATGGCTATCGGTGTCCTTGTGGAGGCTTTGTTACCATCAGCAACTGGAAACTCTTCGCAAAATACTGACAAAGGTGGTGATAAAAAGGACGATGTAAAGGAATGGATAAAAAATAAACTAAAAGCGTTAGCATCACTTCTAGGTAGATTAGCATCTAAAGCGGCAGAGGCTTTACCAGGAATAATTGGGTCTATCGTATCATGGATATTGAACAGAGCTAAGGAAGTTGTAGGTTGGTTAAGTCAAAATTTATGGGCTCTGATTGTAGGGTTGATCTATACATACCTTGTCACTAGACGGTAACCATCTGAAAGTGTATATGTTACATGTATCGTGTAACATAATTTTTGTTGATGGTCTTCATCTTTCAAAATACCACACAATTCCACCAATACCGAGCATACTCAGAGCTATAAAAGCCAACTCTCTTTCATGTTGATCATGACTCGGTGTATAAAAGTCGCTCAATACAGGCTCTCGTGGTAGCGGTTCAAGATGATTACTAAATACACTATTGTACTCTCTCATTGCATCATTTAGTTCTACGAATTTTGAATCAGCCTTTTTTTCGAGCATGAGCTGCTTATTGATAAAATCGATCCTTTCCTGTCGTTTTTGCTGCCATTCAATCTGTGCTTTTTGTAATTTTTCTATGGCCAGATCATGACGTTTTCTTTCCCTATCGATTCTGTCTTTGGATAAACTTGAAAACAGATAGCTTGATCCTGTGAAAGCCAAAGCGTTAGCCAAAGCTCCACCCAACATCATTGCGATAGAAGCCATATTTAGATATTGATATTTTCAGGCAAAATCTTTTGTTTGATTAAGTAGTCCTTTGTCACTTCACTAGCGGCGATAATGGCAACTAGTTTTCCCGTATCTTCCAAGTCGAACTTTTGAATAGAGGGAGGTGTCATTTTTAACACCTTTTTTCCTAGCATAGAGTAGCCGATAGCGAAAACGCAGACGACTGATGCGTGATATAAATCGTTGACAATACTTTTCTTGTCCATGTTTGTTATATATACATTTTTTTCTTTTTATTCCATTTCATGTTTATTGATTTTCACTGGTATTTTAGATTTTTGTGGAAGGGGAGTGGATGGTGACCCACGGGGTAATATTTGCTCTCTCTTTTTATACACAAAATAAGCAAATCCACCAACTAAACCGAGAGCTATTATTCCACCTACACCATAGGTGTAGTTCATGGGTTGTTCATTTGGTTTGGTGAGAGAGGCCTCAGGCTTCTCCATTTCTTTTTGAGGTGACACTTGTTTTAATTGTTCTCGTTTTTTACGGTTGTATTCCGCCAACTTCTTACCCGCTTCAACCTTTTTTGGGTTCTTCGTTGTCACTTGAATGGGAGTCTGTTCTTCTGACATTTTTATTATCTACTGTATTTATATTATCATCGGATTTATTTAAATTCCTTTCATTGATATAATGCCTCCCGGTAATAAGTCCAACACTGAGTGGTGCTAATAATGAGCCGAATTTATAATATAAGTCACATGTAAATCTTTGAAGGGCAGAGTTTAAGAAGGGGTCATTTTCCAGGTCATTGCTTAGCGCTTCTTGATTGTTTATTCCTAACGTTGCACAAGCCCCCATGGAATAAATACGTATCAGTGATTTCCCCAAGGATTTTACCATTTGACCTGATAGTTTAGCCTCGTAGATACTAAAAAGTTTTTCTACCTCTTCATCTTTGAGTTTGTTAATTTGCTCTTCCGTGTACATTTTCCCTAAGTATAGCTTGCTATTTCCAGTTAAGACACACTCGAGTAATTTTTGTCTTTTACCATCTGAAGGTGGAAATTCACTCGGAACATCATAACTCTGGTTGATTAAATTATCGATCGCTGTTTCCACCATTTTTATTAGAGAGAGGTATTTTTTTAACACAAAATAAAAGTAAAATAGCGAGATCAGCAGTATGCTTAATAACATGAAGTTGACATATTCTATCATTTTGTTGTGTTTGTTATAATTTTCTTATACTCTCTTATAATTTTGTTGAAATTTGTTGTATAAGAGTTTGCTGTCCTCTTATAATTATGTTGAAATTTGTTGTATAAGAGTTTGCTGTCCTCTTATAATTTTGTTGAAATTTGTTGTATAAGAGTTTGCTGTCCTCTTATAATTATGTAAGACAAAATAATTATAAGAGGACGATGATGTTTAATAATATATTCTAACATTGTTAAATAAATAAACATTGTTTACTTAAACAATTATGTTCGATGATGAATCCTCAGATGATGATATTATATTTTCTCATCAAGATATAAAAAGGGTTACTTTTAATGATAAAGTAATGGTCCATTATATCTCTGCTTGTGAATCTCGTAGAAGTAACTGGATAGAGGCTGCTGTTGACAGAGTACGCTTTGAATCGAGGATTAAACATATTGGTAAAATTCTAGATCCTGTATTGAGACGTAAATTATTCTCTTACAGTAGTCTTATAGGAGTCTTATAACAGTCTTATAGTTTTTGTTACAAGAGTCATGTAACAAATATGTCAACTTGTTTAACAAATCACGTGCGTTCTTGGGTGTTCCATTCTCATGACTAGGCATGTGTGTTTCCCTCCTTTCAGTTTTTCCTTGACATTTTTCAATTCTTCTCGCGTCTCAATGACATCGTTCTCTTTATGAATGGTGGCTAGATCGTTTCTATCTTTTGGATACCACACATATAACATTTTAGCTTGCCGTCGTAAATCTTTAGGTATAGCCGTGTATGATTGTGTAAGTAACCATAGCGAATGATTTCGATGTCTACCACTAATTGCCAACTCGAGCAAAGGCTGTCTCTTTTTGTCCAATTTTTCATCAGCTATTATATCATCAATCAGAAATAAGGTTTTGAATTCAGCACAGAAAAAGTCCATACTCTTAATCCATTCATATAATTGACCTTCCGGCTCAATTAAAATCACATAGTTGTCATTCCAGAACCACTCCCGATCTCTGTAAGTCTGATTCCACCTTAAGGTGGGACATATAATCACGATGAAATCAAAGTGATTAAAGTATTCATTTTCTAATAATTTTACAGCACGATCCGTTTTGCCGCACGATGTTGGTCCGACGAATAATGCTGTGTGAGGTTCTTTCATATAAAGTGTGTTCATTTTACTAATATAATGTAGACATAAATTGACCGTTTTGTATGTTTAATTGAGCATCCATTATTAGATATATATATGCGTTTAAGTTTCCTGCAGTTTCAGCGGTCTTTTCAATCTGTAAAGTGATGCCTTCACTCGCATTTTCAATCCTTCGACCGGTCCCATGCAAGGCATTCTCATCAATTGTTCTGAAATCTAACCATAGAGCATACTTGTTTGTCAAGTAATCAGAGACTTTTACATCATGTAATCCCAAGCGCTTTCGGTTTTCGCCGACGCTATTATCTTTTGGTTTTCCTTCAGCAAAATACTTGCAAATCTCATTGTATTGTTCAAACGGCTGCATCCCTTGAGCAAAAAGTTGGTTAGGCTTACCCTCGACGATGACAGATACCTTTTCGATCTTTGGATTATAGAATTTACAAGTTTCTCGTTTGTAGGATTTTTCTTCTTCAAATAGAACTAAAATACCCTTCAAAGATTTGGCAGGTGTGTTGAATGACCAATTCCATGTTGTGTCTGACTTGTTTACTCTAATTTGTCTGTGCCGCAAAACCCTATCATAGAGCAAAGCCATGTTTTGATATTCAGAAGCGATTTGTATAGCCAACGTGGGTTGTGTCACAAGCTCATATTCAAGTGAGATGTTGGATATTTTGTATTTACCATCTGGGTTACGTTTTTGACCTGCGGCAGTATCTGGAGGGTCAGAATAGATAACTCGGTTATAGTCGTTAAATGTGATCTCGTAGCATAACCTATTCCCTAAACCCGCTTGATAATATGGGATAGTACTATCTAGCATCTCAAAGTCGAGTGGAATGACAAACTTGTTTTTATAGGTGTCAGCAATGGCCTTGTCTTCTACATCAGAGGTGTCTTTATCTGAAGCACCAATCCTTAATTTCATACAATTCTCTGTACACCCATCGTCGATGATGATACCCTGTCTTATCGCGTTTCTCTTTTCAAACTTGGTTAACCATAAATCTCTGTAACACCCGAAAAGATCAAAGTCATCGATACTCAATATCTCGTTACCTTCGAACTTGACAGCCAACTTTTTAACGATAGCTCTCCCAATGTTACTGACCAATGTTCTTTTTGAGTCAGCTTTCGATTCGAGTTCAATATCAAAACTTAGATTAGCTGTTCCTGGAATAATGACATCATCACTTCCTAAATTTGGAAACCTAACCAATAATAGCTGATTTTGATCAATCTCACTTGGATTGTGTGTGACAATTACTTTTTGACGAGAGCCTTTTACACCGCGGGCAGTTCTAAGTGAACGTTCTGGATTTAACCTCTTTCCGTACTCCATTATTAATTATGATATATAATTAATTTTTTACTTTTTATCTCGGTTTAGCGGATGTACAAAACAACGGTTGTACCCAGATCTTCTTTTAGTATACCACCATGCTGATCTGTCAGTCTCAATGTGAGAGACTGGAATACACCGTTTTTTAGTTTTTTGTAATGGAGATTTTTAGGCTCAGTATGTGTAAAGTCACTATATTTATCGATGGGAATAGTTAGTAGAATATCACTTAGCTTTCCATCCTCAAGATTTTGAGTGTTGTCGAGTTCAGAGAGATGTAAATTCATTTTGGTTATTTTAGCTAGCGTATTTGTTCTGATTACTTGAGAGTATTTGCCTAATGGTTTAAGTTCTATATCACCTTCTAAAAAGGTGCCTGCTAAAAACGCGTTCAATTCTCTGCCAGTGAATTTTCGTTTTGGTATCGACTTTTCAACTTTCCCATCGTCAGACGTTTTCAATGTTATCGGTGTTGTGATTTGATAGGTGAAGGTGTCTCCAAATATCTCACATAATGCGATCTCTTTCGAACCGTCCATATTTCGAATGGGGTAAGGTAGATATATGGTCTTCTCACCCCTTACGAGATTTGCTGTGATATACATTTTCTTGTATTAAATAGAAGATAATATTATTAAATAATAATGGAGAATATTTTTAAATATGTTCCCAACGCGCTTTATAAACCAAATGGAGGGCAATACCTTCAGATATTGAATGCTAAAGATTTATACAAACAAACAATTATCGTCTCTGAGAGCGGTTCTTTCCCCGCAACTTTTCCAAATATATTTACTAATTACGAAATGGATGAAAATGATCAACGTATGAAAATTTGGCAGGAACAACCGTTTAAATTATGGCAAACCCAACTCAATTTTGTCACTTGGTGTGCTTCAAGCGCTTGTGGAGTCAGTTCTGAACATCTGAAAGAAAGTCGCTCTACTCCTATGATTAGAGCAGTATATCGTTTTCACGTCTATTATCATATTAGACGAATCATTAAGCGTCTGCAGACACCTCTACCTTTTGAAGATAGTTTCAACCAATATGATAATCCTTATAACAAAGAAGAGTTTTTAAAAATCTGTAGTGAATATGGTGTCGATTCTGATCCTAAAAAATACAAAGGGCAATATTTTTACAGCTCGTATCAAAAAAGACGTAGAGACTATCCAACGCCAGGTGTGAGTTATTTCACAGACGACTCCATGACACGATGGATTATAGAAAAATCTAAAGGCTTTACAAAAACAGGTCTTGTAAAAATTTCAGAGAGTGTTAGAGCATATGCTTATCTTGTTCTTAGTTCACAAGCCTCAGCTCGTTCTTCTATTTTAGGTAATAATTCAAGCTCTTTGACAGCTCAAAGAGTTTTTATGAACAACTTTGAAGACATTGTTAATCGCAGAGTTGATATTCAGGAAGATATTAAACGTTATCAAGATACTTTAAATTACGCTTCAAGCAAAGTTGATTATTCTGTTGGACAAGGTATTTACATGTTACCTAGTGACATGAATCTAAACATCAAGTCGGGAGTGTCTGGTTATAATAATAAAATTCTCATATCTAATGACAACTTGAGCCTCGGAAGAAACAAAATGATTAATGTTATGCAAGAGCATCATATTTCACCCAAAGTGACTAGCTCTCCAACAAAAAATAAAAGTTCACAAAAGGAAGTTCAAACAGATTCACTCCCATCTCACGAAGAAGAGAAAATAGCTTTGGTTTTAGCGATTACCACCATGTTTAGTATATGGTATGTATTTCGCTGATCAGCGCATGTAGTTTGCAATTATAGTCGGCATTGTGGATACATGCTAACACTTCTAAGCCCTGGCGTTTGTTGAATTTCGATCGAAATGACGGTAACCTGAATGTCTCTATGGACCAGAGAAACCTGACAGTGATAAATCACCCAGACACAATGCTAACCATTCCGCGATATATTCAACACAAACTGCGGGGAAGTGCGCACTCACGCAAGTTTTACAACCAGAACATGAGAGATCTACAACCGCCGAAGTATATATATATATACTTCCTCTCAGACGAACTGCGTGGGGTTCGAACACACGACCTTGTTGTTACAAGTTAGCGTTCTTATCCACTAGACTACGCTGATCTGCATGTAATATGTATTGTTAGCTCGTTTATGTTATAAAGTTTAAACTGCTACAAACTGCTTTTTACTACATTTTTATGAGATATTTAATTGTTTACAATTATGAGTAATTTGTGGTTATAATAATAGAAACTACTTACGTAATCAAAATAACACGTTTCATAACTCGTATCGCGTTATGAAAACAAAGATCTTATATGATGATAATATTAGCTATAGTAGGGAAATTCCCGAAATCATATGATTTATGATGACGTCATAGTTTTGCCCTAGAATCGGCACTTTCCTATCTCTAGGGCTGGCCTTAAAGGGTCTGGCGTTGAATTAGGGTCGGTGTATTAAGGGCCAACAAGGTATTTCTTATCGATAATGGTGGAAACTACCAAACAATTTCATGAATACAAGGTTTACGTGGAGACTATCAGATTCAAAATGGCTTCCGTGATTGACTGTTTATTTTAGTAAATTTTTTGTGAATTATTTTGCTTTGAGATTCCTCCTACTAATCTATCAATATTTTTACAACAACTTCATTCCCAATAATTCGAATATCCAAGGAAACAAATAAACTTTAACTTTACGAATATTTCCTTCGTTCTGTTTTTTAACTCTATCAAAAATATGTTTCATTGAAACTGAGAATGTTCAGCACAAACAACGGACATTGCAATAGAGAGACTTGTGCAATAACTGCTCCTCCATCATTTATAGGCCTACAAGCTTATTTAGGATACCGTATTTCCTCTAATAAACGCCGCCCTCTGATAAACGCTGCACTTATAGCCGAACATTTGTATCAAACGCCGCCTTCTAATAAACGCCGCAATTTTAAAAGCAGCTTTTATTAGAAAACAGTAGTTTTATTTGTTTTCTATCAACAAATTCTTCCACTTTTGAATGAATATTTGATATGTAATTAATTGCTATGAAGGGGCTAAAAAGAGGAAATATATGCGCTATATGCACCATCTTAAACTATTTCATAACAAAAACAGAAGCCAATTATTCATTCATTTGCAATACAAAACTGACCGTACTTATACTTAGCTGTTTTTCACCTATCAATTCTTAAAAAATTCACACAAGCTAGCAAAAAACATCAATTAAATCATCATGAACCAAGCCTAAACTTGCCTTCTTTAAACTGGCATATTTTATGGGGATTATACACCAGAGTAATCGACCAAATTAAGTGCCTGGTTACATGAAACAGGTTGGCCCAGGTTAGGTTTAAAGCCAGGTCACATCATATGGCCTGACTTTACATGAAAGAAGAGGAGAGCTAAAGCTTCAACGTGGGTCAAACCGAATTGGCTTTCTGCCCCGGGTTGTGAAAGCGGGTTGACTCGGCAAAGCGAGTTGACCAAGGTCAAAATTTCTCATGTAATTACGACTAACGTTTTATTAGACTTTCTTAAAAAAGGTGAGCTAGCTAAAACTCAAATTTAAAGCTCGTTGTTTAGAGCAATATTGTCCAGGCTCCACCTATAAAGTTCGTAAGAAATATTTGGCTAGAACTGAAGCCTCTAGATCCTGATAGAGCACCGGTTGAAGAACCAGTAAAACTGAGATGGTCATTATGTAACAGCAGAATTTCCCCGATATTCCCAGTTTTATGAAATCGGGCAAATCCAAAAACATAAAAGAAAGAGTGATTTACTCAAGTGATCTCTGATTTTGTAGGAACTTCAAGTTGATTAGTTGTCTTGAAAGATCTGGATAGTTATATGGATTACTTTTCATTCAACCATACAAAATATGATGTCTCTTTTGGTGTCTTTTCGTATTTCTATGATTCAACTCATCCATGCTTGTTCAACTTTGTTTGATGGCAGTGCAAATGAAGTTTTTATTTAGTATTTATTAGCCGCATTGTGTAAAAACAAATTCACAACAAACTTTATTCTTGTCACCAACTTTTTTGGTCCAATGAAAATGAGATTACATGATTTAAAGTTATTGATTAGATGCGCATGATTACAAAATCTTTTATCAAGCAGGATACTTCAAAGGAAGAAGCTTTCTCCGGAGGACAATTTCTCAGTTTTTCGCAAAAGTTCTTTCTATGAATCTTCTGAAGTTCATTCCTGGAAAATATCTAAAAAACTAATATCATATATCTTGCGTTTTCAAGTGCTGTTTAATGTATTTTGTTTTCAGTGATTAAGATGGTCATTCACGAAGTTTATTCCCAATAATCACCATCCTCGAAATGATGTTGATGATTTGGTGGAAAATTGTTCTTTTCATATGGACATATACAGACATCTATAAAAATATAACCTTCTCATACTAGTGAGACTGACCTAATGACTTGTAAAACCAAAAGTCATTTACGGTCGAAATAAGTGAACCAAAAGTCATTTACGCTCGAAATAAGTGAAAGAATGAAATGGTTTGAATAAAAAATCAGGAGAATGAACACGGAATCCACAAGGGTGCAAAGTCTCTCTCTCTTTTACAGTACGAGAAAGACGGCCAGCCGGTCCCCAAGCCAGAGATCACGTGAACATTTCACGCTTCTTTGATTGGTTCTTTCTTAGAATGTTGGGTATTAGAATGTAGGCGAGGGTAGTAAACTCGATCAATTAATTAATCAATCAATCAAATTGGAAAACACGAAATTTGTATCTGGTTTGAAATGAAAAATTAAATTTTTGAAAGAAAAATGTAGCAACTTTCAGAGATTTTATAAGACTGGGTTCAAGTTATCAAGGGTAACAGGACAAAGGTAGTTGCTAAAATAGTTCGACTTCGATTTATCACTATTATACTGGGGTTGCTATTTAGGTTTTAAATTGATGTTGTACTATTGTTCCCACGTGTACAAAATCAAGCAGGGCTTAATAAATGCATTCGTCCTTACTCGTCTAATTTTTCCGTCTCAAAGGAACTCATACAAACAAATCGTTAACTGAACTTCAGCCGAGATACTTGCTTTCCAACAATTTCTAAAAAGGTCTAAGTCACTTGAAGTCCAAATCATGTATAATCTACACAACTAGCAATTTCATCATGTACATTTGTTTATATTTTTCCTATTACCAATTTGTTCAATTTCACTTTTAAAAAGCGGCCATTTAAACACCTATTACGTCGTTGATTCCGCCAAGGGGTGGAAAATAACGCCTTTAAGGGCTGATGTAATAAGAGACAACAAAGTAAATATTAACAGATTATAAGGTCTTTGAGAAGTAAAACAAGACAAGAAGAAATGATGGTGTCGCATGAAATTAAGACTGGTGAATCACCTGAAACAGAAATTCTCAGGTGCTTTAGGAAACTCATTGCTATATACTGGAAAATTAAGACTCCTCTTCTTTCTTCTTGCTTGGTTACAAATTTAAAAAAATCTTAATTGATTTCTTTTCACTCAGTGTTTTCTTACTGTCAAGGGTAAATACAAATCAGGGAACAGAAAGTTTGAGAACTTCTAAGCTCAATTGAATTAAATAAACGAGCTAGAATGTTATAAACTATAAAAAAAACCTTGGACGTAAAAGATCTTGATGATATTCATACCATATAGTAAAAGATTCAAATCCAAAGACTAATCGTAAATATAGAAGAGAAAACATCGTAGTTGTTAATGTTTCTGTTTGAGTTTCTACAACTTAACAATTCTTCAGATGAAATAAAACTAACAAATACACGTATATACACAAAATCCAAAAACATAATAATGTCATTGTAAACGAGGAAGAACTTTCTACAACTTAACAGTTCTTCAGATGAAATAAAACTAACAAAACAAAGTCTTCCGTTAAAAATTTCAGAAAAATATCATTTCGTTTCTTTTGCATGATATATCGTATAATATATACTTCTGTTCATGGAATGAGATTTCATCACAAACTTAATTTTCCTTCTAGTTCTATCAGTTGAAAATTTTCATTCAACCTCAAAATATTCTAATTTCATTCAACCTTCATGATAATGGTTTCCATAGAATGTTTCTTCTTCGAATATTGTGAAGAAGAAGTTTCTAAATTTTCCGAAAAATCTTTCCGAGAAATTCAATTATTTCGGAAGAAATTCCTATGTTTCAATATTTACGTTTTCTTTCCATATTTCTGTTGTGGAGAAATAAATTGTTCCAAAGAAATCGAGTCATCTTAAAATTCAACACATCGAATATCGAAAGTTCAAAAAAGTTTTTTAAATTACCTAACACTACAAATTTATTTACAATCTACTTGAAAAGTTCTTGTATCCGCTTTTTTAGCTTTTGGTTGTAGTCATACTTACAAATCTCTTGATAAGCTGTTTTGTTATGCTCATTTTTCACGTTGACATCCACCTTGATCACGTTTAAGAGAAACTCCACACACTCGTAACTACCATAACGACAAGCATAATGTAGAGGTGTGTCGTTATAACGACCACCTCTCATGAATGGTTGTCTCGATGCGTATCTTTCAAAGATTGTTAAACAGTCGATACGGTTCTTTTTGCATGCGTAATGTATACAATTACCAATATCATTGACATCATGAACATCAGCACCATGTTGCATCATCTGTTCGATGAAGGATACTGGTGCATCGTAGTTGTCGATTACTGTCATCATCAATGTGTCATTAAACAAATCCCTCATAGTAACGATGGAAGAGTTAACGTTCAAGATATCTGTTAACATATCCCACTTTCCACCGCGCATGAGACGCTGAAGATCTGAAGAAATGAAAACAATTTAAACATATGGAAATAAATAAACAAATAAGATTAAATACGAAAAATTTTAAATTTTCGGGAAAGTAACAACAAAATTTTGAGTGAAAAATTCAATGGAATGACATGAAATTTGACGTCAAGAATTTTTTTGAACAAAACTGAACCACAGAAATTCAATGAGAAGGTTCGAGAATGTTACAAATGAATTTGGAATTTCAATGTAAATATATTTCTCGTGTAAACAATCCAAAAAAATGTTCATGAAAAACATTCAAGATATTCGTAACTGACATTTTCATTAGATGAAAAGCGAAGAATGACCATCCATCTATAATTTATGCGAGTACTTTCGATAAACAACTCTTGGTAACTGCTCACTTAAAGAAATATATTTTCAAAAGTTTTATAATATCTACAGAACAACAAGAGAAAGACGAAAACATGGATTACATCCAAACACGGAACAAAACCATATGCATTTGATGACGTCGAGAATTTTTAAGCGGTATTCTCATAACACAGAATAAACGCACTTACATACCTTATCGGCCCTTTTTACGCCGGCCCTAATGTGGCGTTAATTTTGGTGCGCGGCGTTAAAAGGGCCGGCGGAAAAAGGGCCGGCGTTAAAAGGGCCAAAAAAATGGAAATTTTTCAAAAAAACGGCGTTATTTTTTAAAGTTGAAATTTAGATTTGAAAAAATGAAACAAACTTTAGATGTGAAAGAACTCTTTGGAGACAATGAAGAGTCAGATGAAGGGGAAGTTGAAACAGAAATAGAGGTAGAATCAGATGACGATGAGGGAATTAGAGAAAATAATGAAAGCATTAATGAAAAAGAGGACGAAATAATTGTAATAGATTAAGTCTTACGATGTATTAGATGATATGTATTAGAAGACATTTGTAGTAGAAGTTAAAATTTGAACAGAAAAAGTGAAAAATAGTGCTTTAAAAAATTTTTTTTTTCTTTTTTACTTTTGAGGCGTAAATAACGGCCCTAAGTGGCGTTAAGGCAAAATCTTGGGGTGGCGGAATAAGGGCCGGCGTAAAAAGGGCCGGCGTTAAATTAGGGCCGGCGTAAAAAGGGCCGATAAGGTACTTAATAATAAAAAAAATCCATTCACAACACAACATCGACTGAAGGACATTAAAACGAAATGTGTAATAGAAAAATGGAAAATGGATTTCGAAAAATTCGATTTGTTCGTGATATTCGATAATGTTGCATACAATAATAACACTTTCCGTTGCAACCCACGTGACACGAAATTCTCATTAAATCTTTTCTTTGCAAACAACAAAAATGAAGATACAGAAAAAAGTATTACCTTCAAATTCATAACGCTTCTCCTTGTATACGACGTATGATGGGTTGAAACTAAAAGAAAACAAAAATCTTCTGAATGAAAATAATCTTTAAAATTGCCTGTCTATGTATATTACCCATATTGCATCACGTACTGAAATCGCTTAACTTGTATTAAAAAATATTCATTCGCATGCATTATGGTGAGTTTTAAATATTCAAAAACATGCAGTGCGATTGAGACACTCTGGTGTGATGTTGGAGTTGGCTTTGCTGATTAGTAAAAATCCAAGTTTTCAAATTATGCATTTCTAATGGAATGTTACTCTTTGTTCGTTTAACGTTCATCAAGAAATAAGGGCGCTAGTAAAAATTTGTATCGAATTCAAGATCGGACTCAGAGGTAGGCTTATTTCGATTTATGAACGCGAAAAGTTATGCCCTTAAGGTAAGGGGCCCTTCATTCGACCTTCCCTCACATAAAATACGTGAAGACTTCAGACTTCAAATTCAGTGAATAATTAGCTTCACTTTAAAAACCTTTACATACATACATAAACAAAAACCAATCAAAAGAAATAATTAATTAATTAATTTCTTTCAGTGGCAAAAACTATGCAAAACTCCCAGGTGTGAGGGTGGTGGTGGAGATGATGTGGTGTTTATATCTTGTACATTTTCATCAATGTGCAAATAACAGCTAATGAAGTATATATAGTTGCATTTGTCTGAATCTCGTTAGTTTTCTATATTGAAACATGGATACAAGCCATGATCATTTGGAAAATTACCAAAACCTTTGAGCTTCACTCTGTTGATGCAAAGTTAACTAGTTATTCACTTTGTTATATTTTCCTCTTAACGCGCTCTAGCTGCAGTATTTGTTCAGTAAGATCCAGATTATGAATTTTAGGTATCTTCAATGTCAGAACTTTAGTTGAGATGAAGGTAACGTTATATGTATTTCGTGAAATTAACTATTGTTTATAAAGTTCAGTACTAGAACTTGTAGTTAATAATACATTTCAAAACTTGCGCCAGTATTTAGTGTAGAATTTTCAATACTTGATTTTATTTGAAATCCAAAAAAAGGGAAATCCTGGATGATGCACCACTAATTTTTGAGAAAAGAAGATTCAGAAAGTACTAATTTTCAGAAAATCAGACTTGAAATTGATACGTTTTTAAATGATCCAGAACGAAAAGCCATAGTTAAGGAGATCATCAAGCCTACATCGGTAAAGATCCAAACCTGTAATTATATACATTATAACAATTCATAAAATGACAAATACAAATTCCTGATTTGTAAAGGTATTTTAATCCAAAAATCTTATGAAGGATCTGAAATTAAATTTTAGAAACTCAATCTTCAAAAAAAGAATCCTCATATAAAATTGTTTATTGTTCAACCACATTTTCAAAAAGTTAGTTGATCAGCGCCGCAAGGTCTATCAGTCTATCAGTCCGTCTGTGTGTAATGTTGCATACAGTTCTTCACGCCCTAGTTAATGTTTGGAAGATATATCTCTAGTATGTAACGAAATAAATATATTACAGTAGAAAATACATCTCTTTACTCAAATGAGTAAATTAATCGTTTTAATGCGCCCTCTCCCCACCCTTGATTTAGACATGGTGCATCCTTGGAGCGAAATGCTGCTATAACTAATAGTGGAATTAGTTTTACAGCTCCGATAATATAACAACAATACAAACATATATTGAGGTATATTGAATGAAAACGTTTATAACTACAGATCCCAAGTGGATAGGAGACAAATTTATAAAGGAGAAAGAAAAAGTCAGGCATCAAGTCGCATAGATTATTTATCTCCATGTTATTCAAATTATGTTTTCTGTGCCCATTAATATTTAAAAACTTCCAACTGTGTATACCGTAATGCTTCGATTAGACGCTCGGGGCGTTTATTAAATTTTTTGAATTTTTAGGGGGGCGTTTATTCGAGGGGGGCGTTTAAAAGAGGGGGGCGTCTATTGAATTTTTGTGAAACTCTTCTTTTTCGTAAATATAAACTAAATATAATCATCGATAAAAAATATACAAAATTAAACTTCAAGATCATCGTCAATATCATCTTCCTCGATCATGTTAAGTTCGGGGGCAGCAGCGATCACATCCTCCACGTCTCGTCCGCTATATCAAAAGGATTTTCATGTAAGCTCCCGTCAATTCAATTTTCCATTTGGGCTTGAAGCAAAGCTCATTGAAGCTGAAACAATGCAATGTAGTAGTTCTACATGCTTTAATTAGTGTGTCTCTAATAAACGCCCCTCTCTAGAGAGGGGCGTCTATTCGAGGGGGGTGTTTATTTAAAAATCTTCTGAAAAGGGGGGGAGGCTTCTAATCGAGGGGGGCGTTTAAAAGAAGGGGGGCGTTTAATCGAAGCATTACGGTAGTGGACTTGCTGCCAGATATACTTTAAATGTTGGTCTGTTGTTGTCAAATAACTCATTTAGACAGCAATGGTGTACTGTCAACCTTCTTAATTCCAAATGCAAAAAGATTCTGGTCAAGGAACATATACATCCATACTTGTAACTATAGCAGAGATGACTTTTAGTTTGATTGACAGTATGGGGTGTGCAGTATTTTTAATTTGCAGACAGTTGGATATTATCAAGATTTCCATGGAATGGATAATTTTATTCATTTCGGCGGCATATCTGTCTGTCTGTCTCTCTATCTTGCGGGTAACGGTCTAGCCTGTGATGTAAATTGTTGACAGGCTAAAGCTGAATCGAAAGCGTTTAAAAACAATATGGTGGCGTTGAAGGTCGTGCTTGTGTTTTGTGTTTGACACTTTTATCTGAAAATGTTGGAAAAGTTGCTGAATTACAGATCGTTACATAATCAAATAAGACTTCTAAAGTGACACGAAGATCGTTTGTAAGTAACGAAAAATTGAATATAATTATTATTTTAGACCATTTTAATGGTCACAGAAGATTAACGAGACCTTTCTGCAGCTAATACAACATATTTTCTATGAAGTCTTAATTTCCCTTTAAAGAATGACAATATAATCAAACAGTGAAATTCGTCAACAATGCTGGTAAAGTTCACCTTGATGTGGAAGGAACAGAATTGCATAATGACAAAATGACATACAGCCATTTAAAGGATTGTTTAATCGGTATTCACTGTGTCACAACCTGATGAATTCGTGTGAAGACGATGAGGATCAAAAAAGAATCAAATTAAGTACATCATTTTGCTTACCTACCGGGTATGGCAAAAAAAACGTCCCCAAATTTGAAAATTTGATGTAGCTTCGTCAAATGATCGTAATGATTTGAAACTTCATAGGGCTGTTTTCGCACCTATTTCTGATATTTCCTGAGAGTTTGACAGCTAAACGACAATTTTTCTTAAAGATATAGCAATTTCCCGAAAACATATAAAAAATCACTTGTTTATAGAATTGACGTCAATATCTTACTGTGATCAAAATGAAATTTTATATCAATTACAAAATTTCATTGAACTAGACAATGACAAATCCACAAATCTATTCATAAAACTAAAAGAATATGAAATTTACAAAACGTTTATGCAAAGTGCATTTTGATTGAAGAGCCGTTGCAGTCGTTTACTGCTTTAAGTCTCTCTGTAAATTGTTTCATTGCTTTTCGGATCTCGGAAAGATTTGATGCACATTCTTTCCAGACCGATTTGATTTTCCGAATCATTTCATCCTCTGAAGTAAAATGTTTGTTGAGTCTTCCCTCGTATACTTTATCTTTAACTCGACTCCAAAAATAATAGTCGAGTGGATTCGCGTCTGGTGATTTAGGGGGCCACTGATCCTTCTTGACATAACGTCGTGGAATAGTTTCCTCAAGGAAATTTTGAACTAATCTACTGGTATGGGAAGTTGCTCCGTCCTGCATATAAATCCAATCATTGCGAGGGTAAATCTTACGGATAGCCGGAAACAATTCCTTTTTCAAATGATCATGGTATCGTTTAGCGTTAATTTTAAGACCATTTTGGTTGACGAATATTGGTTTGCTTACACCATGCCATGTGAAAGCGGCGGATACCATCACTTTGATTGATTGACGATCCGAAGTGTGGAAAAGATTCTTTTCAGGCACATCCTTTTTGTTTCCTTTGTAATACACTCTGTTGTTTTGATTGTTGAGTGGTACCTGTAAAGGAAAATCACACTCGTCTTGAAATACTGCTCTTTCCACCATGCGAGGATTTCGTGAAAATTTTTCGTAAAGAGATTCGGCTCGTTCGACTCGTCTTGCACGTGTCCCTTCGTTCATTGAGGGAGCTTTCAAACGTTTGAATTGTTTGATTCCTTTCGACTTCACCATTCGTCGCACAGATCGATCCGAGATGTTCAAAATCTTGGCTATGTTGTTTGGGGTGACATGAGTTCCCGGGGCTTCTTCTTGAGAACATACCAATTCCTCAACAGCATTTTGATTTTGTGTTGTTGTTGCCGTGATTGGACGACCAGAGATGATTTTCGGTTTGCGTGACTGTTAGTAATTACACATTGCAGTGTCTTCATTAACCAGGGACGTCAGTGGCCACTGCAATGACTTCATGAAGAACAACAAAGTCAAAATGAATTCAAGAATAAACCGGGCGCTGAACAGGGAAAATGAAAAATTTCTTTTGACGTCAAATCTATAAACAAGTGATTTTTGATATGTTTTCGGAAAATTTTTATATCTTTTAGAAAAAACGTCGTTAAGCTCTTAAACTTTCAGGAAACATCAAAAATAGGTGTAAAAACAAACCTGTGAAATTTCAAATCATTTCGATCATTTGACGAAGCTACATCAAGTTTTCAACTTTGGGGACGTTTTTTTTGCCATACCCGGTATATATTTAAAAAAAATGATTCTTTTCTTATTCAAGTAATAAACATTCTAAAAAAGACCTAATAGAATGCTAACCTAAAACTCAAATGTATCTTCTAGATACTGGAATTTAAATCATAATGGGACACTTTTGATCAAACTTACCAAGCAGTGGACAGAAGAAATTACTTGGTTTGATAAAGGGTCATGTAATAGCTCATCCCAGGATAGAAGCGGGTTGGCGCATGTAAACTTGAAATAATCGGTTAATAATAGTAACTGAGTGCGCAGTAAATAATATGACACACTAGTAACCCGGGTAAAAATTTTTTACCACATCTTACTTCGAAAAGGATATATGCAAATCCCGTGTCGAAAAAAGGTGACGAAAAATATAATCAAGGTGTGCAAACCTCGTCACGAAAAATTAAATCAAGGAATATCGATTTAAAAGTGTACACATGTTATAGAGCTCGAAAAACTGAGTAAAAAAATGTATGGGATCGTTTCGCTACGACCAACCATTGCAGAGATATCGTCAGTTAAAGATTTTGCTGACGTCATAGCCGCAGTACCAAATAAAATTTAGGCCCAAATTTTGCGTCACCCCATCACCCGCATCGCGGACCCTAAAAAACGTCAGTTATCCCTATTGGTTCTCGAGATATTTCCCCAAAAACGTCGCGTTCGATTAGGGATGCAATGCAATGATTTCCCGTGATAGATTAAAAAACTGACGTCACGGCACGTGCTACTATATAATAATCGTAAAAAAACGCATGGCCTAACGAAAAATATGACCACGATTAAGAAGATTTTGACCGTAAAATTCAATAAAATTTATCACTCTCTAAAATAAAAGTGTGACACACAATCGCGGATTATTATAATAAGACTAGTATCTCGCGTAAAAGTTTTTTACGGCTTTAATTTCGAAACCGATGTGCAAAAATCCCGCGTTCCCGTGTGCGAACCCCCCGTGACAAAAATTTCAAACACGGAATCTGGACTGGAAAGTGTACTGATGTTGTAGAGCTCGAAAAACTGATCAGAAAATTGTATGGGATTATTTCGCTACGACCAACCGTTGCAGAGATATCGTCGATCAAAGATTTTGATGACGTCATAGCCGTAGTACCAAATAAAATTTGGGCCCAAATGATGCGTCACCCCATCACCTGTATCGCAGACCCTAAAAAACGTCAGTTATCCCTATTGGTTCTCGAGATATTTCCCCAAAAACGTCGCGTTCGATTGGGGATGCAATGCATTGATTCCCCGTGATATGCTAAAATGAAACTGACGTCACGCCGCGTGCTATTATACTAATCGTCAATTGTCAATGGTCTAACAAAGAAATGACCACGATTAAGAAGATTTTGACCATTAAAAAACAAAAAAACCAACACTCACTAAAATAAAAGTGGTATGCACACACGCGGATTAGTATAAGTAGACTAGTATCCCGGGTAACTTCGAAAACGTGAGGTCTAATCCGCCATTTCCGTGTACGTAACCCGTCACGGAAAAAATAAATCATAAAATCGCAACTCAAAAGTGTACCCATGTTGCAGAGCTCGAAAAACTGATCAAAAAAATGTATGGGATCGTTTCGCTACGACCAACCGTTGCAGAGATATCGTCGATCAAAGATTTTGATGACGTCATATCCGCAGTACCAAATAAAATTTAGACCCAAATGTTGCGTCACCCCATCACCCGTATCGCGGACCCTAAAAAACGTCAGTTATCCCTATTGGTTCTCGAGATATTTCCCCAAAAACGTCGCGTTCGATTGGGGATGCAATGCAATGATCCCCCGTGATCATAAAAAAACTGACGTCAAATGATGCCACGTGCTTTTGGAACAATCGTGAAAAAGTGTCTCTCGCTTCTACGTGGTTTTACGCGCACATAAGAAGAACTTGACCGTAAAATTTACTTAAATATATCACTCTCTAAAATAAAAGTGGTATGCACAACGCGAATTAGTATATACTAGTAACCCGGGTAAAAATTTTTACCAAAATTAACTTCGAAAACAATAGGTCAAATACACCATTCCCGTGTACATACCCCGTGACGAAAAAATAAATCATGGAATCGCAACTCAAAAGTGTACACATGTTGTAGAGCTTGAAAAACTGAGCAAAAAAATGTATGGGATTGTTTCGCTACGACCAACCGTTGCAGAGATATCATCGGTCAAAGATTGTGATGACGTCATATCCGCAGTACCAAATAAAATTTAGGACCAAATGTTGCGTCACTCCATTACCCGTGTCACCGACCCTAAAAAACGTCAGTTATCCCTATTGGTTCTCGAGATATTTCCCCAAAAACGTCGCGTTCGATTGGGGATGCAATGCAATGATTCCCCGTGATCATAAAAAAACTGACGTCAAATGATGCCACGTGCTTTTGGAATGATCGTGAAAAAAGTGTCTCTCGCTCTACGTGGTTTTACGCGCACATAAGAGGACGATGACCGTAAATTTAAACTAAATATGTCACTCTCTAAAATAAAAGTGTGACACACAACGCGAATTAGTATAATAAGACTAGACGCCAAGGCGTCGTCGCACGCCGCCAAAGATCAACATGCAGGCAAAACATTTCTTACCGGTTTTTATTTCGAAAATGATCCCTTTATTCAAATCCCGTGTACGTGTATAAACCATATAAACCGTACGCGTATAGCCGCCAAGGCGGCGTCGCTCGCCGACCATGTTTATCTTGTGTTGTGTCGCACGCCGCCCGCAATCAACATACATTTTTGGCAAAACATTTCTTACCGGTTTTTATTTCGAAATGAACCCGTGTCCCGTGTAAGCGTATAAATGTATGTACTGATAAAAAAAAACTGACGTCAAATCAATGATACAGTAGAATCTGACGTCATTACAGAGAAAAAAAACGTTCTCGCCTCTACGTGGTTTTACGCGGACAATATAGGAAATCCTACGTAAAATTTAGTTAAATATATCACTCTCTAAAATAAAAGTGTGACACACAATCGCGAATTAGTATAATAAGATAGACTAGTATCTCGCGTAAAAAGTTTTTACGGCTTTAATTTCGAAAAGGATCTGCAGAAATCCCGCGTTCCCGTGTATGTACCCCGTGACTAAAAATTAAGCACCGAATATCGAAAAGAGACGGTGCCCATGTTGTAGAGTTGATCCAAAAAATGTATGGGATCGTTTCGCTACGACCAACCGTTGCAGAGATATCGTCGATCAAAGATTTTGATGACGTCATAGCCGCAGTACCAAATAAAATTTAGGCCCAAATGTTGCGTCAGCCCATCACCCGTGTCGCCGACCCTTAAAAACGTCAGTTATCGCTATTGGTTCTCGAGATATTTCCCCAAAAACGTCGCGTTCGATTGGGGATGCAATGCAATGATTTCCCGTGATATGCTAAATTGAAACTGACGTCCCGCCGCCTGCTATTTATACTAATCGTCAATTATCAATGGCCTAACGAAAAAATGACCACGATTAAGAAGATTTTGACCATTAAAAAACAAAAAAAAACAACACTCTCTAAGTTAAATGTGTTACACACGCACGCGGATTAGTATAATAAGACTAGTATCTCGCGTAAAAGTTTTTACGGCTTTATTACGGCTAAAATATGCTAAGCTGTACGAAGCAAAGATGGCGGACGGAGATGCCGTTTCTGTGAGCGAAACCGTTTGCAATATTTTTGACAAATATGGAGAGATGACTAATATTATCATGGATGTAATAAAAGAAAGGAAGAAGAGAAAACGAGCATGTGATAAAAATACGATCTTACAAGAGTGTGTCGAGAAATTTGGCATTAATGAGAGTATTTTTAATGAGTCGATACAGAAACTCCTGACTGACCGAAGCATATCAGTAGCAGTTAGAGGTAATAAAACCATATATTCGTATGTTAATGATAACATAGAGAACAGCGCAGCTTGTGAAGGTATGAATATAACATCTGTTTTTGATAAAAAACTAGAGAATTTAAGATCGGAAATTTTGGACGAGGTTAATACTGCTTTACAACAGAGCTCGTTGCAGCGAGACGCAAGAGTCCGTAATCTAGAGAATATTAACAAAAACTTGACAAGTGAGAGAGACTTTCTGAGGGGGCAATTAAAAGAAATGACTGGATTTTTGGATACATTGGTTTCATGTATCAAACGACAAAATCAGTGTTGCGTGACTACGCAAAAATCTCCTCTCAATCAACTTAATAATTGTGGTTTATTTGAAAATTCCCATGAGACCATAAGTTTTGATGATGTTAACGAAGATTGTAATGACGTAAGCATTAGTGAATCAATACAAGAAAATAAACAAGAAAATCAGCTGAGAAATAAGACAAAAGAAAAAGTAAATGAACAATTGATGACATTTAGACGAGAACAGAAAGTTAAGTATGAAGCTATTAAATCGTCATTAAGCGATACAACCCTACTAGGCAGATTGGAGAAGTTAGCGAATTACAAAATAAAAACAAAGCCACTGACATACATATCAGAGGAAAGCATTGTTGAGGATGTCGAAAAATGGCAAACACGAGAAAATGACGTAACACAAAACACGGTCGATAATAACATTGCGTGGAAGCCAGGAACAACACTAATCGCTGGAGACTCGATGCTGTTTGGACTCGATGAAAAACGAATGAGCAAAAATAGAAAAGTAAAAGTTCGACGCTTTGATGGTGCCAGAATTGATGACATGAAGGATTATCTGAGACCATTACTGAAGAAACAGCCAGAAAGGGTCATTCTTCACGTAGGTACAAATAATTGTACCAACGAAACATCACGTGTTGTTTTGGACAAATGGCTTGTTTTAAAGCAACATATTGAAACTGTACTACCAAAATGTAAAGTCATTATATCGTCAGTTATTCAACGAGTTGACAATCCTAGCACCGCTGCTACGGTTAACCAATTGAATGGTCACTTAAAAGAACTCTCTATAGATATGATTGATAATAACAACATACAAACTGCCTTGGAAGAAAAGGTCTCCATTTAAACAAATTGGGTATAGGAAAGCTCGCTATTAACCTTATAAGAAAGCTAAAATCACGAGATTGATATAAGGAATATTCTGCATGGGATAATTATGCCTATAGTTCTAAAATCATTATGGGTGCAAGCGAAACTAATAAGCTCAGTAGCGAATTGTTTTTGGATGAGGATGAAACATGTGATGCTAAAACCACTCTCGAAAAATTGAGAGTTGACAACATTAATAGACTTATCTTTGGCCATATTAACATCAACTCTCTAAGAAACAAGTTTGACCCCTTAAAAGCTCAGGTTAATGGGAATCTAGATGTCCTTCTTATTTCAGAGACAAAGCTAGATGATTCTTTTCCTTCAAATCAATTTCTAATGCAAGGGTATGGTCTTCCATATCGTTTTGACAGAAATGGAAACGGAGGAGGAATGATCCTCTACATACGTGAAGACATTCCATCTAAAATCTTAAAACCAAACTGTGAGAATGACGAATATGAAAATTTATATGTTGAATTAAATTTAAGAAACAAAAAATGGCTAATTATATGTATATATAATCCAAAAACAAATCTTATTGCAAGAAATCTGGATAATATAAGTAAAAACATTGATATCTTTTCCTGCAAATACGAAAATTACATAATATTAGGGGACTTTAACGCAGAAATTCAAAACCAATACATGAATGAATTCATGACTGCATATAAGCTGAAATCTTTAAATAAAGAGCCCACATGTTTCAAAAGTATTGATAACCCTACAAATATTGATCTTATTCTAACAAACCACCCAGGATCCTTTTGTCACTCTAAAACTATAGAAACTGGTTTGTCTGATTTTCATAAAATGACAGTTACAGTCTTAAAGTCACATTTCTCAAAAAAGAAACCTAAGATAATAAATTATAGGTCATACAGGAATTTCAGTTGTTCTCAATTTCGGGATGATCTTATCAATACTTTAAATAATGACATCACTCTTGGAGATTTCGAATCCTTTAAAAAGACATGTGTTAGTATATTAGATACACATGCTCCTCAAAAGAAAAAATCTGTGCGTCATAATCAGGCACCTTTTATGAATAAAGAGCTTAACAAAGCTATTATGACAAGATCAAGACTACTTAACAAATACAGAAAAGAGAAGACCCCAGAAAGTAAATCTGCATATAACAAACAAAGAAACCTATGTGTTTCCCTAGTTAAGAAAACAAAACAAAAGTTTTACAATAATCTTGATGTTAAACGTGTCACGGATAACAAACTATTTTGGAAAACAGTCAAACCATGCTTTTCCAATAAATCAAATAAAAATGAAAATATCACGTTAATCGAAAATGGAGTAACTGTATCCAACGAAAAAGAAATAGCCAATATCTTCAATAACTATTTTGGGAACATTGTTGATAATCTAGGTATAAACCGACCCCCTGAAACGGATAATGCTTGTATAGATCACAATCTGAACTCCATTATTTGTAGGTTCATGACCCATCCAAGCATACAAAAGATAAAAAAGAGCACTAACCTCAATAATAGTTTTTCATTCAAACCAGTTGAGAGAAGAGAAATTGAAAAATATATCCGTAAACTTGATCCTAAAAAATCTCAACAGCAAAATGATATTCCAACAAACATTATTAAAGAAAATATTGATATTTTTTCCGGTTTCTTATCAGGAAACTTTAATGCGTCTCTAAATAAGAACGAATTTCCACAGTCTCTTAAAAACGCAGATATAACACCAACTCATAAAAAGAATTCGAGGACAGATAAAGAAAACTATAGACCTATAAGTATCTTATCAAATATCTCCAAAATCTACGAAAGGTGTATGTACAATCAGATGTACGCATTCTTCGAATCAAAATTTTCTAAATATCAATTCGTCAATTATCAATGGCCTAACGAAAAAATGACCACGATTAAGAAGATTTTGACCATTAAAAAACAAAAAAACAAACACTCTCTAAGTTAAATGTGTTGCACACTACGCGGATTAGTATATATAGACTAGTAACTCGCGTAAAAGTTTTTTACGGCTTTATTTTCGAAACGGATGTCCAAGAATCTCGCGTTCCCGTGTGCGAACCCCGTGACGAAAATTTTGATAACACAATCGGGACTGGAAAGTGTACCCATGTTGCAGAGCTCGAAAAACTGATCAAAAAAATGTATGGGATCGTTTCGCTACGACCAACCGTTGCAGAGATATCATCATTCAAAGATTTTGATGACGTCATAGCCGCAGTACCAAATAAAATTTAGGCCCAAATGTTGCGTCACCGCATCACCCGTGTCACTGACCCTAAAAAATGTCAGTTATCTTTATTGGTTCTCGAGATATTTCCCGAAAAACGTCGCGTTCGATTGGGGATGCAATGCAATGATTCCCCGTGATATGCTAAAATGAAACTGACGTCACACCGCGTGCTATTATACTAATCGTCAATTATCAATGGCCTAACGAAAAAATGACCACGATTAAGAAGATTTTGACCGTTAAAAAACAAAAAAACAAACACTCTCTAAGTTAAATGTGTTGCACACGATTGCGGATTAGTATATATAGACTAGTATCTCGCGTAAAAAATTTTTACGGCTTTAATTTCGAAACGGATCTGCAAAAATCCCACGTTCCCGTGTGTGTACCCCGTGACTAAAAATTAAGCACCGAATATCGAAAAGAGACGGTGCCCATGTTGTAGAGCTCGAAAAACTGAGCAAAAAAGTGTATGGGATCATTTCGCTACGACCAACCGTTGCAGAGATATCGTCGATCAAAGATTTTCATGACGTCATAGCCGCAGTACCAAATAAAATTTGGGCCCAAATGTTGAGTCACCCCATCACCCGTATCGCAGACCCTAAAAAACGTCAGTTATCCCTATTGGTTCTCGAGATATTTCCCCAAAAACGTCGCGTTCGATTGGGGATGCAATGCAATGATTCCCCGTGATATGCTAAATTGAAACTGACGTCCCGCCGCCTGCTATTTATACTAATCGTCAATTATCAATGGCCTAACGAAAAAATGACCACGATTAAGAAGATTTTGACCATTAAAAAACAAAAAAAACAACACTCTCTAAGTTAAATGTGTTACACACATTGCGGATTAGTATATATAGATAGTATCCCGGGTAAAACTTTTTACCGAGTTTAACTTCGAAAACGTGAAGTCTAATCTGCCATTTCCGTGTACGTAACCCGTGACGGAAAAATAAATCATAAAATCGCAACTCAAAAGTGTGCCCATGTTGTAGAGCTCGAAAAACTGATCAAAAAAGTGTATGGGATCGTTTCTCTACGACCAACCCTTGCAGAAATATCGTTGATCAAAGATTTTCATGACGTCATAGCCGCAGCACCAAATAAAATTTAGGCCCAACTTTTGCGTCACCCCGTCACCCGTATCGCGGACCCTAAAAAACGTCAGTTATCCCTATTGGTTTTCGAGATATTTCCCCAAAAACGTCGCGTTCGATTGGGGATGCAATGCAATGATTCCCCGTGATATGCTAAAATGAAACTGACGTCACGCCGCGTGCTATTATACTAATCGTCAATTATCAATGGCCTAACGAAAAAATGACCACGATTAAGAAGATTTTGACCATCAAAAAACAAAAAAACCAACACTCTCTAAAATAAAAGTGGGATGCACGATTGCGGATTAGTATATATAGACTAGTATCTCGCGTAAAAGTTTTTTACGGCTTTATTTTCGAAACGGATGTCCAAGAATCCCGCGTTCCCATGTGCGAACCCCGTGACGAAAATTTTGATAACACAATCGGGACTGGAAAGTGTACCCATGTTGCAGAGCTCGAAAAACTGATCAAAAAAATGTATGGGATCGTTTCGCTACGACCAACCGTTGCAGAGATATCGTCGTTCAACGATTTTGATGACGTCATAGCCGCAGTACCAAATAAAATTTAGGCCCAAATGTTGCGTCACCCCATCACCCGTGTCACTGACCCTAAAAAACGTCAGTTATCCCTATAATTTTTAAAATTAAAGTGTACAGTATATTTAGCCTAAAATGAAAATTTTTCCAAGAAAAAGATAATATTGAATATTCATTGGTTAGTTCAAGTTATGTGCCATTTCGGCGAAGTCTATATCGGAGAGTTATCCCTATTGGTTCTCGAGATATTTCCCCAAAAACGTCGCGTTCGATTGGGGATGCAATGCAACGGTTCCCCGTGATCATTATAACATCTGACGTCAAATGCCACGTGCTATTATACTAATCGTGAATGTGTCGTGCGTGGTCTAACCGCTGCTATATGACCACGATTAAGAAGATTTTGACCGTTAAAAAACAAAAAAACAAACACTCTCTAAATTAAAAGTGGGATGCACACACGCGAATTAGTATAATAAGACTAGCCGCCAAGGCGGCGTCGCTCGCCACCCATGTTCAGCATGCGTCCAGTTCACGAAAAATAAAATGAAGAATTGGCAATGATAAGTTTGCCCATGTTGTAGAGCTCGAAAAACTGATCAAAAAAATGTATGGGATCGTTTGGCTACGATCAACGGTTAGAGAGATATCGTCGATCAAAGATTTTAATGACGTCATAGCCGCAGTACCAAAAATAATTTAGGCCCAAATGTTGCGTCACCCTGTAGCCCGTGTCGCAGACCCTAAAAAACGTCAGTTATCCCTATTGGTTCTTGAGATATTTCCCCAAAAACGTCGCGTTCGATTGGGGATGCAATGCAATGATTTCCCAGTGATCTTAAAATAACTGACGTCACGCCAACAATACTGTAATAGATTGTTGTGTGATCTTACGTGACGAATCCTTATTCAAAATCACCGTTGTCTCATTTTAATGCAGAAGCAAAAAGTTTAGTTTTACCTTTTTTAATTGGGTATGTAAGCCCATTGACGTGTACTTTTCATGAATATATAGAGGTGATATACACTAGGTGGACGAGAAGCAGGCCTTTCTTTTGAAGAAAAAGAAAATGAACGAACTTAACTTCAAATGGACGGACGAACTTGTTGGTGACCTCTTGAAATGTATTATGGAATTTAAAACGCTTCTGGAGTACATTTTAATGGTGACAAGCCACGTCAGTACGAAGAAGTAAGAAAACTTCTGGTGAAATTGAACAAAGACCATAGTAATTTCTTTGGACCAGTTGAAATTCCTATCATAATCAGTTACATACTGATAAAAATACCATTCAATGTATCGAAAATGAACGTAAAAGTGCGACTGAAATATTCAAGCAAGGGTACAACAGAATAATGGAAAAAATATAAGAAATCAGACGTAGAATTGGTTCAAATAAAATTGTACTGGAACATTATGATACGCTGACAAATTTATTTGTTGGTTCGGCATCCGTTGAGCCATCAACTTTTGGATTGGACAGCTCAGAAAACTGTAATTCCCCCTCATCCAAATTACATAATAGCCGACTAGTGCACATTTTTACCCAATGTAATATATGACCTCACAACATAATGCCAGTTCAAAACAACAGCAAGTGCAGCGTCACAAGAAAGTCAATCACTTTATAACATGCTACAAAATTGACTTTTAAGGGACCTTTATCTTTTTTTGTACAGTACAGTACTACATATATACCGTCAATATCCCTAATTCTGAACAGCCCTCCTAGTTCTGAACAGCCTTCCTAATTCCGAAGCAATTAAAAGGCATTCCAACTGGTCTGTAAATTTTAACCACTACATATCCCGTACAGTCGATCAAACTAAAACTCGAACTCCATTATTCACGTGTTTTCTTTTTTGCGCTCTGTTTCATATAACATTTAAGTTATATGTGGCGATCTTGGTGAGTATGGATGTATTGTTTTTCCGATGAGAATCTTTCTTTATTTTTCGCGATCAGAAATAGGAAGGCCGTTCGGAATTAGGGAAATTGACTGGTTTATTTGTATGTAAGTAAAACACGCCATTACAATTGTAAGAATGGACTGTAGCTTAAAGTCAAAATACCCCATGGAGTTTAAAGTCTTCCATAGACATATTCAATATCTCTCAAAATATTTTTGACCAATGTGCTAATGCACAAGATTCACTTTTCACAAGATTTACAAGATTCACTTTTCACGAGTCAAAAAGGGTATGTTGGGTGACCGATTAGGGAGATTCGTAAAATCGACGAGCCTGTTACACGAACAAAATCAATTATTTGTGAGATTTTTTTGAACTGTTCAACTCAAAAGTTACCATTTTGTATCAAAAGAAACATCATTACTTTACACGCTTATTTCAAGTGTTGGTGTGAAGTTTATAATGACTTTATAGGGAAAAATTAACGAACAACTTTACTGAGTTGTATATCAACATTCATAAAGTAACTTTAAAATCACAAACACCTTGTACATAAGAATTGTTTATAATTATAGTAATCTTGTGAGTTCAATTATAAGAGTGTAATAGGAATATCTCTACCATCAATCATCCAAACGCTTAAGTTATTGCAAATGCAACTTCAAACTCAATGATTTTAGACAGCAATTCATCTTCAGACTTAGGGAAAGTGATAAATTTCGCTACGATGTACGTTGATTTGGCACCACACCCTTCTTTTACAGATTTACTTAAAGCGCTTTGATGAATTCCAAATGCATTTGCTGTCATCGTCATTGAGCCAGTATAAAGTACAATACTGCCGCCACCGTTTTTCGGCTGGTAATTCCCTATAATTCGGAGCTATGTAGGGTCTTAATTCGATACGTTAAACTCTGTCCGAGAAAGTCTAAAATTCCTTCTTCCATAAATGTTCTATCAACCCATCACTTCTAAGTCAAAATTGTTGCCTGCAGAGGAGAGTATAGAAAAAAACGTTTCGGCCGTACGACGGCCATTTTCAAGTGGAAAATAATAATACAAGTGTGACAGAATATCAGAAGTCGTACGATGTGATAAGGTCGTACGATCATATCATCAAGAAATTCCACCAGGGACAAATTAACCATCCGAAAATAGAAATAATGACCCACCACTAATCAGTACGACAATTTTAAAACAAATTTGTCTCTTTTTTACACTTTTTAATCCTGGTGTTTTCTCATAAGTAACTTATTTTGAAGATTTTGTCGTTGGAAATCAAGCGTCACTGACTTTTTATGCGTTGTTCATTTAAATTTTGCCATATTCGAAATTAGCACCGTCTAAGAGGGTTATTCATTTATCCACTTGACTTCCAGTTCATCCTTCCTGTCTTCATGATTCGGTTACTCATCCAATTCAGACCAAGATGAATTGGGTGAATCAAAAACTCGGACTCAACATTCATTGTCTTTTATTTCGATTCATTTGTTTTGTTTTCCTTTTGATATTGCCATTAGTCTGATTAAGTATTTTGTATAATTATACATTTGAAATCTTTTTTCTTTTAGATATATAATCATAATATAACAATAAATGAATGAAACTCATGGTTTGATATCATGATGTTGATGGTTGGTCAAGAACAGATTATCCATTTCAAAACTTGTCCATTGTACCTTTGACACAAAAGAAACACAGTTGGGAGGTATCGATTTGTTTTCAATTCACATTTTGTAATGTTATGCAATGTTTGCTTTTGTGTGGCTGGGTATATATTCGGATGTATTGCTGTGTTTTACGCTAAAGTTACTTCTTTTATTCTATGTATACAATATACGCTTCTTTTTTATATTGCCATTTCTTTATGCGTTTAATCTTCTGCATGTAAAAACATCATTTTGTGCCGTAGTGGGGCAATTTAAGTGTTACGATGTCTGTTTGTGTTTCACGTCTCCAGGGTAAAAAATAATTTTTATCTGGATCAGCTCCAGTGTTACTGAACCCGTGAATATGTTTTACACCTGAAGTGGTTCGATGCTTTATCGTTTTAATGTTTTCGCTGTTTCATGTATCTTGGGAAAAGTTATTTTAGAACGCTTTTATTCGTTTCAGATCCAGTATTGATTAAATCCGTAAAATCTTTTTTACATGTGATATTACGTGCATACACATTAATAGCAATTACAATTACTGGCTTTTGTGTATCTTGGTATATAGTTTTGCATTATGTTTTCTTCTTTTCAACTTTTGGGCATGAAAAAATGGTTTTGGTCTAAAGGCGGGAATATCAAGTGTTTCGATGTTTCAATTTTTTTTATTATTTTGATGTTTGATTCTTTCCAGGGGAAATCTATTATACTAAGCCTGTCTCTGCGGTTTAGCTCACATTGATTAAGACTGGTAAAAAACTTTTACCCAATCATGCATTGGAAATAATTTTTTTTGCCAGTGAATATTAAGTAGAAAAATCTGTCTGTGCTTTAGAATCACCAGAAGCTTCATATTTGGATAAGAAAGAAAAGATGACAAAATATTCTTTCTTAAAATTTCCTATATATTCGACCTCAACATCGAGAGGTCATCATTCTGATGAAATATATATTAAATTGTTTGCCCGAATTGATATTTTTTATTTCTGTGCTTTCATTTGAAAAAAATAGCAAACGCTGTGATGCATAATGATCTGATGTTCATGCCACTATAATATAATAATAGTTAATAATGTTATAGTGTTAATTAAAATATAATGTTAGTTAAAACTAATAAGCATATTGTAAAGAAATAACATGGTCATCTGGTGATATTATAACGAACTCTATTCATTTCATTCTTGATGTTTTTCTGATTTGTAGACGAGTTGGCGCGCTTTCGGCTCGTTTGAATTTTTCCATATAATAGAGAGTTGCGGCTTGGTTGTAAAGGAGCCGGAAGCCCTCTGAAAAATCTTTTAGTGCTATATTTCAGCAATTTGTCAGTATCCCCTCAGTCTACTCCGCCATCTTTAAGGGTTGTCTCAGAGAACCATGGTGGCACATGCGCACAGTAACTTGCCAAACATAAATGATCAAATGACGCAAAACATACGAAAAACCGCTATGTTTGGACAGTAAGAATGCAAGGAAAAAGAAAAGACCAAAGCCGGTTATAATGTACAGTGTGTTTTTAAAAATTGGATTCAAAAAATATTGTCGTAAGTTTTGAAGGAAATATCCAATTAATTTTTATGGAATCCAATGGAATCTTTTGGTCTTTCTCATGGTTATAAAACATCTTAATTGATCGTTAAGAATTTAATGAGTTTTTCCAAATTTATTTTCTCTTCTTCGATTTTCTCTTCTTCTACTTTTCCATTTCCCACAAAAAGTACATCACGAGAGAGATAAAAAAATACTGATTTTATCGATATAAATTTTATAAAATTTTGATTATTTCCTTCAAAAACATGCGATAATATTTTTTGATTCCAATTTTTTGAAAAACATGTATTTCTTTGTATTTCTTGTTTATGCAAAAATCAAGAAAATGTGTGAACTGATGCACATATTTTTAAATGTCAAATTAGATGCAGGAGTAAATCTTGGAAGGATCATAAATAGCTTTCAGAGTTGATAATATGAATTGATAAGCAAAAATGAGAAGTCACAAAAACAAACAACTTACTCAGGATGGTTAGTGATCATCACTGGTTTAGACTCTATATTTCCCACATCAGACAGATTGCAAACTTGAAATTTGATGTACAAGCCCTGGTGTTCGTCATCAAGAGTTATCGACTGTTTTTGAAAGTGGTTGGCCATCACTTCCCAGTCACTCTTCACTCCTAACTTCTTCTTACGAATGATAACGGATTGATTTTTGTCATTCTGCCAAGTCAAGCGACTTTTTCCATTGGGATCTCGAATTAGTCCAAGTTTCATCACTGCACTGTAGAAAATAAAATATTACTATAAAATTTTTCTAGCAATAACATGTTTTTTGTTGAATTCTCACAACTGCATTTTTCGCAATGTTCAATTGACTTACGGAAGGTTATTTAATTTATTAAGTTCTCTGAATAATTTCCGATATAAGAAAATTTTGATGGAATCTGCAGATTAAGAAAAAACATCTCAATGTTAGCATCCGTAAGCTCATTTGAAAATTCAGAAAGAATATTGAAATAAGAGTGTCAGAATAATTTAAGATTAATTATCAGCTGAAATCTTGATACTAGAAAAAATTTCATTTCTCATTGGAAAATAAAATTTTCTAAAGCCTTTAATTATTATCCTACTCTCTCCTTCGAAGATTAACGCTGTCTTTGCATACCACTCGGAAAACTATTAAGCTGATAGCACCTTGTTGGAAGTTGTGTAAATATTGACATTTGTAGTTATAGGTGCTACTAGATCAATCAGCAAGAGTAAAAGGGCTGACCTGATAAAGAATTTCAAAGTCCTCTACAACATATATTGATAAGAATTTAAAAAAATTGGGAGGAAATGTCACCCGGAGAATATGATATGATGCTGTATTTTTTGAAATGTTTGATTTATTTACCAAAAGTTATTTAAATTATTTAATTTTCTGAACAATTCCCAATATGAGAAAATTTTGATGTAATCCTCTATTTAAAGGGATTGACTGGTAAAAAATAATAATTTCTGATATAATGTAGTTTTGGTAAAGAAACAAGAATTTACCGTTTAAACTTTTTGAATCTACATCTACGTTGTTTACATTAAAATCAACGATCAATATTAGCCATGTTAACACAGCACATTTATTTTGATGAATGATCTTCAACGCAAAAAGGCCTGGGTAAATAATCTGTTATGCGTAATTATGCGAATGGCCTATTAGTTTGCCTTGTGTTCACATACTGCATAGAACGTCCGCTGGAAAGTACAGGTTACCCCCGGTAATTAAAGAATATTAACGAACTAAAAAATAATGAAAGTCGATAATTTTTCATTTAAAACCTTTAAACATAACATTTTCGAAGTTAAGTGATTGAAAAATAATTTTTTTTGGAAAAAAAACATATAACAATGAACGCCAACAATACGGCAATGAAACAAGGAGTGAAAGGATTTCAATTTGAACTCGAAAGATCTTGTCGCAGAAGAGACTGGCAATCCTCTTTTTGACGACGGAGAGCTGTTGCTTCTGCCGTCAACTGACTCACGTGAGCAAAAACCAGTAACAGATTGGTGTAAATGTGGAAAATATGAACTCATGCCGAGCTCTCAGGAGTGTATCTGCTGCACAGAGATTGACGAAATTAAGTATGTCCATCTTGAAGGTAAATTATCAAAATGAAGATTTGTAAAATGGAAGTTATCCAGCAGAATTACTAGGAAAACTCTCTTTTTCAGGTATCAAGTGCATCACAGAACATCAGGATTTTTATCCAATAGACCTTTTCATGAATTACGTCATTACAAGCATCGCCTCGTTTCTAAGTTTATGAATAATTACGTGCTTAACCTTAATAAAAGAATTTCGTGAAAAATGTTTCCCTAAGGTGTCATTTCTCTTTGTATACGGCGCAAACGTCATTAATATTCAGTTTGAAAACGAGGCGTTGTTTGTAGTGACGTAATTCATGAAAAGGTCTATAGTGTTGCTAAAAAATAAGTTGTGGACGGCGCTGGTAGCATTGCACGATAGAGAAAGTCACGGTTTAACATAAAAAGATAAAATGTTAAATAAGTAGATTTTTCATCAGCTTTCACAAAAGCTGTTAACGCTGTTATTTATTTTCGAAGAAAATATGACACTGGATTTCTCTTTGACTTATAGGTCACATAGATATGCAGCGTACCGGCAATTTTTCTGGTTTATACACAACAGATTGGGAAAAGGAGTTAGGCGCGTCAGTCCATCATGCATTGTGTCTCGTATTCGACGAGAATATCCAAGTGTGAATGAATCATACACTGGCTTCACTAAGGCAGGTCAAGACGACCCATCGGAAATGGACTTTGCCTGGATTTTTGAAATATCTGATGAATATTAAGAACAAAAATAAAAAACAACTTTGTTTTCCCTAAAGCTTTATTCTTCTATGCTGAAGGGTGTTGTCAATTATTTCCTCTCTGGAAGGTCTCTCGTCCTGGGGCAATATAGAGAGGAAGTTGCCGTTTTCGCCTGGACCGCAAAGACACTCTGCGCTTGAGAGAGGCGCGTTTCGCTATTTTCTTCATGATGTGTCTCAAATAGTCGTATCGCTTCCCCTCGTTCAATGCCTTCGCCACAAATCTTTTATTTGGCTTCGAATACACCACAGTAAATATCGGTGTTGAATGGCCCTCTTCGTCAGTTGCATATTTCTAAAGATACATAAACGGTTATATGACATGACACATAATCTCTTTAGGTAGGAAAATCTCACGAAAAAATTACCTGCTCACGATCAATGTTGTGATGTAATGCTGCAAGTAGCGAATCTTTACTACATGGAATACTTCTAGCAGTGTCGTGTAAATTTGTTCCCTCATTTTCTCTAAATCCTGATCTTTTGCGAAATAATTTTAACCTAAATGAAAGTAAATGGTTCATTAAAATGGCATTTGTCACATCCGAATAAGTTTTTGAAAACAGGAAACCTACCAGCTTCGCGTGTGCTGGTGAGCCCATAACTTGCCATTCTTTTCTGTTTTTTTCTTCCAATGATAATGGTGCATGATCAAACTTCATGATAAACTTTATGTTTATTTACAGAGTGATGAATTATTGATGTGAAACTTTCACGGAGATCTTTTCCATTTCCGTTACATGTCATTATTGACCAGTATAAATGGTTGATAACAGACGGATCGTGCTAGAACATCATTTCTATAATATAAGAATGTCTATAGTATAAGAATGTCTAACATTGGACCAAAAAATACATAGCTAAAGTTTGCCATTTCAGCTACCTTTTTTCTTCGAAGCTTGCATAAGTTTCTTGATGGGTCAAATTGATGGATTATACCTATACCTATATATACCTATAAAGCATATAGAATAATAGAGTTTCGATTTAAAGCTAGATTGGCAAGTTAAAAAACAACAACAAACAAACAAATTTACCGGTAAATTCTGGATGAGTTCTCATTAATTTTTTTATTGAAGAATGCCGATCTGTGGAAACAACCCGTATTGGTAAACAAAATTCGTTTTTAATTTTTTTACGTAAAACCTTCTTTTTCCATAGCCTGGGAACTGTTGACCTCCTAAATAATGAAACCAATCAATAATTAACAGTAGCAATGACACGAGTCAAACACGTGACACTCATAAAACAGACAAAAATCAATATAGCTGCTTTCACAAGAACTATGCTGAAATTTAACACTTTATCTTTTTCGAAATCTATTGTGGATACAGTGCAGAAACTAGCATTGTGGCCAGGACTATCACACTGTCCAACAGCTAGTTCCAGACCTTTGTTTTGATCCTTGATTTCGTTGATCAGAAAATTTTGCTGTTTCCTCCAGGCATGGTCTATTTCCGGGAAAACGATCATAGCGGCTGTAGCGGCTGTTGATGTTAACAGACGATTTCCGCATTGAAAACAAATTTCATGAGCTCCTTTAGCTTATTTTCATAAACTAAAAACACTCGATTGTCATCGTTGCTGATAAAATATTGTTCTCCATGTCATCTTCACTATCGTCACTTTCGTCACCACTTTCACTTTCACTTGCTACTTCATCACTGTCAAAATCAGGATCATCTTTTTCACTCCTGAAACATTAGATCATTGTATAAGGGGCACTACTAAAGGAATAAATAATATTGATAAGTATGATTACCTTTCGTAGGATTTTGACAACCAATCATTGTCATTTATGTCACTTAAGGAAAGTTCTTCTGCATCAATTTTGGTCTCATTATCTGCAATATTTTTTCCAACGCAACGTACTGGGATTCCTAAAATTGAAGGGGAGTTGTAGAAATATGATATTTGTACCAGTATTTTTTAAGTCATCACCTTTAAAAAACTGTACCTAATAAATTGAGCATATGTTCCATCTCTTTTGGGTGTCTGAAATATCATTAGTTTCTCCGTTCTTTGGTTGAAACTTATATGCGCCACTTTCATCTACATCATCATCATCACTCTCCTCCTCAATGCTCTCTTCGTTGTCATCTTCTTCACCGTTGCCGTCTTCCTCTTTACTATCATCAACATCATCGTCATCATCACCATTATTATCATTAGCTTCTTTAAAAACGAGAGCAGATCTTATTTGTAGTACTAGCGAAGTAATCTTTATAGTAAAATAGCTATTAATCCTATTACCTGTTTGACATGCAACGCTACATTTTTCGGTAACGGTTTGAACTTGAGCACCAGCTTGGTTCGCTTCTGTCTGCATTGGTTTATTAAACAAATGTAATTCCTTTGTCTGTGTTCCCGAATGGCTAACAAAATTTTCTGTTTGATTGCCAATCGTTAGCGTACTAGGAGATGGTGGAGGAAGTGGTTCCGTAGTTTGTACTTCATTCACAGACTGTGTTATTACTTCATTGATGTTCTATAAACCATTTAGAACATGTATTAGTGTTGAAAAAGTTTAAAAAGGTCAGACCTTCAGACGAAATACAAATAGTAGTTGTCATAGTTACCTATCTTATAAAAAGCTTTTCTGCTCGTCGTATAGATGCTCTCGTGGTTTCGTAGCCGCTTTGTGCGAAAACAACGTAGGAACTGAGCCAGGCAACAGTTTAAGTTTAACTGGGCGCGAAGTGTAAGACAACTGGTTTTGTAAACTCCAACTTGGGTCAAAACATTTTTCTTCAAAATGATCCGAACATAAAAAAGTTGTCTTCGGTAAGTTCGTTCTTTTTATCGCAGCGATCCACGCTTGTCTTAATTTTGGATCAGTTGGCAACTTAAAAAATGTTTTGTCTTTACATTCAGGCTTTGTGCTTTTATTTGTACAATTAAACGCTGCACAGTTAGACATGGTGCACAAAACTGATAACTAGATTCACTCCCGTGTGCTTGCCGGAGTTATATCGTTGCATGAAATTAAAACTTCGTTACCGGTAGGTTTCTCACAAAGTTGGAGATGCGTAAATTGATTGAAAAGAAATCTCATAAAAATTGGCTTGTGAACAAAATCTTTATAAGAAAATGTTGCAATAACTTTATCATAACGAAAAAGAAAAACGAAAAGAAGGTTCTCAAAGATTGTGGGGCGGTACTTTACTTACTTACTATATTTTGCATAATACAGAAACGTCATGGGGCATAAAAGAAGAAGTGAAACATGCCATACTAAAACACCTTTTCATCAAACAAAAGTTTAAGCCACCAAATTTAAAGTACAACTAACTCCGTTATGTTTAATTAATTTAGTACATCTTAGTTAGCATGTGGGCATAATAACTTGCCGCACATAAATGAACAAATGACGCAAAGTATACGAAAAACTACTATCTGTCGACAGTAAGAAAGCGAAGGAAAAAAAACACGAAAGAGCAAAGCCGGTACCAGAGATATGTATTTTTTTACATATCTCTGCCGGTACTAATGTATTTCTTGCTTATGCAAAAATCAAGAAAATGTGTGAACTGATGCACATATTCTGAAATGTCAAAATAGATGCAGGAGTTAATCTTAGAACGATGAACAATAAATAGCTTTCAGGGTTGATAATGTGAATCGATAAGCCAAAATGTGAAGTCACAAAAACAAACAACTTACCGAGGATGGTTAGTAATCTCCACTGGTTCAGACTCTATATTTCCGACATAAGATAGATTGCAAACTTGAAATTTGATGCCCGAGCGTTTGCGTTCGTCATCAAGCGTTATCGACTTATCTTGAAAGTGGTTGGCAATCACTTCCCAGTCATTCTCTCCTGACGTCCTCATACGAATGATAACGAATTGATTTAAGTCATTCAGCCAAGTCAAGCAAAGTTGTTCATTGTCATCTCGAGTTAAATGAAGGTTCTTCACTGCACTGTGGAACATAAAATGTTACAATTATAGTTTTCTAACAATAAAATATTTTTTCTTAAATTTTCATCTGCATTTTTTGAAATGTTTGATTTATTTACCAACGGTTATTTAAATTGTTTATTTTTCTGAATAATTCCCAATATAAGAAAATTTTGATGTATTTATCAAATTTTGATAATTATCAGCTGAAACCTTGGTACTAGAAAATTTACATTTCCCATCGGAGCATGTATTGGATCAAGTAAAATTTTCTAACATTTTTAATTAACATCCTACTCTCTCCTTCAAAGAACGTTGTCTTTGCATACTACTCGGAAAACTATCAATTGATAGCACCTGTTGGAATTTGGGTAAATATTGACTAATGTAGTTATTGGTGCTACTACAGTTGATTCTCTCCAATCCGAATCTCAAGTGGATAACTTTTTATTCAGATTACAGAGAGATTCGGATAGTAGAAAGTCTTTCTCATTCGAATTTCCAGGTTTCAAGGGTGAAAATTGGGATAAGAGAAAGAAATCGAACTTTCCTAACTTTCTATTAATCGAACGTTTTCGTCAGTCCCTTCGATGATCGAATTAGAGAGTGTTTACTGTATTTGAATTGTCCAAATCAGCGGCCCTATTTACATTTTTAACGCAGTTATTACATGATCTCCAAAGTTGGAAAACATGCTGTAATCTTCTAATATGCTAATAGCATTCGATATATCGTTGTATGATGGCTTTTCGAGTGTTAATTCTTCGTTTTTTTCCAGTTCGAAAGCGTATTAGGCGGGATGCCAAATGATTTTGCCACATCTTTATTGGACCTCCCATTCTCTAACCCCAACAAAGCTTTGTACTTTGTCTCCAAATTTTTAGCGACATGGAGTCGCTTAGCCATTTTGAACGAAAATAAAAACATCACTGACTTACAAAAAATCAAAGCATTCGAATTCTACATAGAATCAAATTACGAAAAACAAACATTCGAAAGTGTTAATGGTCTCTATTTACACTTAAAATTTCGGATTACAGAGAGAATTTAGCCAAAGGGACCTGAAAATGTGTTCGGATAATAGAGGTTTTCGGATTACAGATTTTCGGATAGTAGGAAGTAAATTATGAGAGTCTCTTAAGGAAAATTGACGTTGACTTTTAATTTGTTCGAATTATAGAAAGATTCGGATAATAGCGCTTCGGATTAGAGAGAGTGAACTGTAGATCAATCAACAAGAGAAAAAAGGCTGACTTGAGAGATAGTATATTGGGGATTCCAGCGCAAAAACGCGCACGCGCACACGCACACACACGCGCACACACGTTGCGCTACAATCCGCCTATATCTATCAGTCAGCAGTCAGCAGTCAGCAGCACCTATATCTATCAGTCAGCAGCACCTATATCTATCAGTCAGCAGCACCTATATCTATCAGTCAGTGTAGTATCAGTGAGAAAAATTGACGACACAAGTGTTTGGAACTTTAGATTGATATTGAACAAGTTCAAACTGTAAATAAATACAAAAACTGAGTTGAGAAAAATATTCATGTCTATGTGAGAAATCTATATGAAATTTGATATATAAGTGAAAAAGAAACCTAAGTTGCTCCCATGAAAACAAAACCTGAGCAAAAGCAAAAGAATGAAAAGCCAAGACAAAAAAAAACTTACCAGCTTGCCTGAGTATGAGGCTTGTGAACAAGCTGAATTGAGTGGGTGAGTTTCATATAGTGAGTGTTGACTACACATGAAGAGTAGTAGACTATTTTAAAGGTTCATAGTCTGAAAGTTGACTTGAAATTGATGACTAAATCCAAGTGTTAAAAAATAACTAAGTTGATGTTCACTCCTTGAAGGTCTGTTATGAACTGACTGAGAAAGTGAAAGTGGGAGCTTTATAGTCACACATGAGAAAGAGTATAATTTACAGACCTAGAATTAAATATGCAAAAATGACAAAATGACATAAATTAACATAAAATATATATTAACCAAGACTAGAAAGTACACAGAATTACAAATAATACTAAAAAATACATGAAAAATGCCAAACAAAGAAAAACATTGAAAACACCTGAACTAAAGGTGAATGCCTTTACACTCCCCCAGGAGATATGAAAAATTGATTGTCCAATTCACATTTCAATTTCGTCAGCACCAAGAATTAGTATCAGAGTTCGAACTGAACGTGTGGTCTCACGTTTCACCTGTTCATTGGCATTCTGATATTCCACAACCACTTTTCGAACTCTTTCGTCTCGGTCTCGACTTATCGACTTAATCATACCAAACTGATATTCTGAAGAGAGGTTCGACTCTTGTTTCGTGAATAACACCACGTCACCTTCCTTGAGGTCACGGTCTGAATTGAACCATTTCGGTTGATGCATCAGGGATGGTACATGAGCTGTCAACCAACATTCAAACCACGCATCGAAAATCTTCTTGTTCGACCTGATGATTTTGTCTGAATCGTTCGAGACTTGCAACGGTTGTGTGGGACATCGGTCATTGTTCCTGCCCAACATTAAACGGTTGGGGGTGATAAGGTCTGCCATCTCGAAATCGCCTTTGAAATTCCTGACTGCAATTGGAAGGTTGTTGATTGAATTAGCAATTGAGGAAGTGAGAGTTTCCCATTGCAAAATTGATAAGCGTTGTTGATGAACGGACTTTTCAATGGATAGACGAATTTTCCTGATCTTCCGTTCAACACGTCCATTAATGTTATGGCCTCCAACTGGACATGTGGAATATTCCATTGTTGAATTTTTACTAATTTTGTTGCTGAGGTCTTGGAAGTCCAGTCTCATTGTTTCGCATCCCTTGACAAGTTGGCTGCCTTCGTCGACAAGCAGCCTCTTCGGGTATCCCACTTCGCATGCCAATCTTGTGAAGGCTTGGAGAAATGATGTGGTGGAATAATCTTCCATGACCTTAATCTTTATAGCAGTTGTAGTTCCACAACAGAAAACCACCAACCAAATTTTGACAGTTGTGCGCTTATGGTGGTTTGAGTAGGAGAGGAGCGGTCCAGCAAGATCTGTCTGACTAATGTAGAATGCCGGTGCAATAGTGAAGTTGTCTGGTGACAACGGTCCCATTGCTACATCAAGTTGTTGCTTCATCAAGTATCTGCATCTTGTACATGAGGATCGAATGAGTTTTACGAGAGACCTTCCTTCAATGATGTATGCAACTTGAAGTACATATCGCCATGTGGTTTCTACACCAGAGTGCTTTGCTGTTGGGTGTGACCAGTGAACTTCATTAACGATGGAATATGCTAATGGTGATCCTTTGTCAATGATTGGAACAAAGAAATTGAGCGTGCTCAAATCTTTCATCACCGAGGTGACCTTGCCGAGAATTGATGCTTCATCAGTAGGAAGTATTCGGCCTGTATAGTAGATGATGCCATCCTTCATCTGGGAGATTCTGTTGTACTTCTGTGGTGAAACAAATTTGATGATTTCTTGAGTGGCTTTTCGAAAGAAATATCTTTCAACTTCTTTGATATCATCTTCAACGTTACACTTCATGTGTCGAGGTTTGATGGATGTGATCTTTAGGTAGGATTTGATGAATTTTCGGACAAGGACCAAGATTCTGACAACTTGGGAGAAGCTTCTTGATTTTGGATCAATCAAGTATCTGGAAAAGTTGTAGTACTGTGAAGTTTCCCTTGTTGATGTTGAAGCAAGGCATGCGTTGACTTCATCTGGTTGAGCCGGGGGTTCCTTTATTTCCTTCCTCATCAGTTGGGTTTCTTGTGCACTCAATGATATTTCTTCTTTCGAAAAAGCTGGAAATTCAGATGGTGACAACTTCATCCAATCATATCCATTGATCCAGTGAGAGTCAGGTTGGATGATGTCGATTGAAGAGCATCTTCGAGTGCCAGCATCAGCAATCATGTTTTCAGATTTAACATATTGCCATTGAGTTTGATCAGTGAACCTCAAGATATCTACGACACGATTTCTTGTCCATTGCTTCAGACTGAGGTTCTCGTTGCAGATCCAGTACAATGCAATTTGGGAATCTGTGAATTTGAAGAATGATTTGTGTTTTTCCCCAAATGCACGTTTGACGATGTGACCAGTGTGGGTATTGAGTACAGCTGCAAATAATTCTCCTCTTGGTTGGGTGTAATCTTCGGGTACGACTTTTGATCTTGCAAATATCAATTGGCATGAATAGTCACCATTCTTTCTTTTAAAGCGCACATAGATTGAGCTGCATGCCATTTCTGGACTTGCATCACCAAAGTCGAGTGTTTGGATGTCAAGGTTTCCGGCATCTTCTGGGACAACAGCACGTTTGTAGCGGATGTCTTTGATTTCATTCATCATTTGAAAGTGAGATACCCATACGTTTCGTAGGTTGTCAGGCAGAATATCGTCCCACTCCATCTTTCGCTTGACCAACTCATGAAGGTCCATTTTCATTGTGGCGATAATTGGTGTGATAAGACCGGTGATGTCGTACAGTTCTCCAACCTTTGAGACGCAATGACGCCTGGTAAGATTGGTTGGGATTGTTGAATCTGAGGTTGGCTTGCGTCCACGGTGTTTCTTCGCAAAATTTAACTCTTGAACATCGATTGAGATGACATCATCTTTGGGGTACCACTTTAGACCGGCAACTGATTTGCCATCACTTGACATTGCTTCTTGAGGGTGTTCACCAGAGAAAGTAAATCCCTTCAGTAACCATCCACCATGACTAACGACAATTTCCAAACCGTCTGCAAGAATGAGGACTTGTGATTTGGATTCAGCTCCTGACAAACAATCGTCAATGTACGTATCTTTCGTCAGGACTACGTAGACTCTGGGATAATCATCTTTGAGGAGTTTGGCAGTTTCCCTTAGTCCTTTTTCAGCCTGGTTGCCACTAGATTTCACCCCGTAAATGAGTGTCATGATCACCTTCTCTTCAGGAGGTTGTGATGGGTCCAGTGACTCTTGCCAAAGATAACGTTGTAATCCCCAGTGAGATTTGTCGAGTTGAATTGAGTTGTACATCTTTCGTACATCAGTGTGAAGTGCTACAACGTGTCCTCTCCACCGGATGAAGATATCCACAAGCCGGTTCATGTTATTTCTGCCTTTAGCCAATATGTCATTTAGTGAATATCCACTCCTTGTTGGCATTGAAGCATCAAATACCACTCTGCATGGGGTTGACACAGAACTTTCCTTCCATACGGCTCTCCATGGAATGAAATTGTTTAGATTCGATTGATTAAGGAGGGTTTGATCTTCTTTCGATAGGTTCTTCACATATTTGACATAACCCAATGATGCAAGTTTTTCTTCTGATTTGATGATATCTTGCTTGTCGGCAGGATTCTTCTGGAGTCGCTTCAGTTGTTGGTTGTAAACTTTTAAAGCAACATCTCGGTTTGGTGACAACAGACTTGGGCTTTTGATGAGTGGAAGAGTTGCAGTTGATTTTCGTTGAGAGATATCGACAGTGACAGAATCGTTGATAATCTCTTGTTCTGTTTCTTCTTTGATGCTCATTATGTCAGTTGATGCATTCTTACAAGTTGGACAGCCTCGGCACTTGACACAGCGATACGAGACTTCACTGCCAGCTTGATCGACTTTGTTGAATAGTTCAAGGTTGCATTCGTCAAGATTGGTGTCAACATCACCAAATCGATCACAATATCCAAGTAAACGTACATCTGGGTTTGCATGGTAACCATTTGAGAACAATCTGAGCTGGTTCTGGGCGAAGTGACTTGATTGGTTGTGAATAGTATCAAACATTGCGTGGGGTCCTCCGATCAATCCGCATGAACCATCACTGTTGAGGAAGTGCGACTCATAGATTGTGAGACCAGATAACATCTGAAATATTGGCTTTGGAAAGTAACGTAGATACCGAATGCCGATAATGAAGTCCACATCTCCACCAACCTTCTCTGGAACTGACGGTAGGTTCATCAAATCACCACCGTTCCTCTTGAATTCATCTTTGATGTCGTTAAGAACTTCACCATTGATGGGGTATTGTGGAAATTCATTGGTGACTCTATTTAAGCAGGGTCCTGACATCACAGCGTTGTTGTTGTCTTTGAGTGGTAACGAGACTTGATAAATCCCGTGGTTAGAAGGACTTGAGATACCACCAATACCATTCATCTTAATGGTGCCCGAGAATAACTGTTTTGCCCTCAACCCAAGACGTTTGACAGCTCCATGACGACTGATGAAATCGCTGCAGCCGCTGTCGTAGAAGATGGTGAACTTCTCATTATTGACTGTGATTGGCTGCAGCACGAAGATTGCATCATGAGAGTCATCATCTGATTTTGACTGAGGATTTGATTCCTTGGGCTTCGCCTTGAATGAGCTGTGAAAGATTTGGATGTCCTTGGAGTAAGCAGGAAGTGGGTGCTTCAAGATGCACCGTGCCTTGTAATGCTCAAGTACGTCTTTGTTTTGTTGGTCATTCCTGTGTTCCTCGCACACAAGAACGTGCTTCTTTGTTGCATATCCATTGTGCGATTCGTGCCTGCAGACAAAGTCGCGTTGACACTTGCCTTCCTTGTGCTTTCCTCCATCGATCTTTGCCCCAGGGTAGAGGCATTGGAAGCATAACCCATTGGACTTCAGGAATTGGAAGCGTTGAGCCGTTGACATCTCTGCGAACCTCTTGCAGGAGAAGTACTGAATGAGTTTGGTACCTCTCGGTCCGTTGCTTTGGAAGTGGTCACTTGCGCCACAAATGACGCAAATCGTCGATGATGATTCATTGCTTGAGGATGACGAAGGTTGATCGGCAGGGGTGCCACTTGGATACCCTAGGAAGGCTGACTTGCTTGGCTTTGACGCTGGCTTGCTTGAATGGATGTGCTTCACAGCCATTGATTTCGACGTTGATTGAATGACTAACTTCTGTTGATGAATCTTCATTTCTTTCTCGAGAAATTCGATGAGTTGTTTCCACTTGTACTTCCCATCTCTTGAATCTTCACAGGAGATTGTCAGCCAACGCATCATCCGTCCTTCGCCAAGCATGTTGACAATACGTCGTAGAGCATCGCTGTAGAACAACTCATTTTCAATGTTGTGAGTTGAAGCCAACATCATCAGGTCCCTCATTGCGTTGATAATCTTTGAGAGGAACTCAATTACCTTGGTGGGATCTCTAGATGTAGCTTCGGACAAAATGTTGAAGAGATCTGAAAGCTTGTGTTGAAGAAGGATCTCTTTATCACCAAAAACGTCTTTAAGCCGCTTCCATACATCTTCAATGTCATCAATACTTTGGACAAGCGTGAGCGCTTGCTTGCCCAGGAAATTGTTCTTTAATAACTCCGCTTGAAGACTTTTTGGCACTGAATCATCGTGAAGTTTTTGAAATTCGTCGATGAAGGTGTAAATGTCTAACTTTGAGTCATATCCTGTGAAAATTGGGAGCTTGATGTTGAGTTTACTTTTCTTGAATGACTCAAGTTTGGTTAGTTCACGGTTTTTAATCTCCAGGTTTAATTTCAGTTCATACGTAGCTCTTGTATCAAACAGTTTTTCATAGTCTGAATTAAGCTTTGCAAATATCTCCTTTTTCGGTCGTAGTGCGATCAGTTCTTTCAGTCTTGTGGAGATCTCTTTGAGTTCTTTGTGTTGAGAATCGAAGAGTGACTTCCGCTGCTTCAAGTCTTCGTTGCTGATCCTCAAGACATTGGTGCAGGTGGAGCTTGCGTTGAGGTAGGTGATGGAACGTTCTATCTCCTTGATGATAAGCTCAGCCTGTTGATTGTTAACATCCTCGCTGAAGCGGATGCTGGTGAGGTGGTGCGTTTGGATGAGCTGATTGATTGACTTTATGTACGTACTGATGCTCAATATTACAGCGGTAAATGACTTTTGGTAATTCGCTTCATACTCATCTTCGTGCATAAGGAGTTTCAGTTCTCGATGAGTGGAACGGTATTTGATGCGAAGGTTCTCAATCTTGCTGATGCAAATCTTCATCAAATCCAGAGATTGGTTGATTTGGTCTGCGGCATTGTCGTTGATTGAGTCTTCGATCTCATCTTGGAGAGTTGATTCTTGTATGAGCAGCTCCTTGACTCTGTCTGCCATATCAAGATGGTGTAAGTATGCAGTAAGGGTGGGGTGTTTGTCCTGATCGTTGCGTCTGTTTTGAGTGATCAGTTGTTCAACTTCAACTGAAGGACCAACTTCAGTTGATGATTCAGTTTTAGTGGAGGGTTGATTTGTGTTAGGTTTTGTGACTTTTTTACCAATAGTAGATAGGATGTTGTAATCAAGTCTGTCTTTTCTCCTTGGTAGCATGTGACCACGCCTTTAATTGATAAAATCCTCAGTGATGCTCGCTGTTTGAATGTAGTATCAGTGAGAAAAATTGACGACACAAGTGTTTGGAACTTTAGATTGATATTGAACAAGTTCAAACTGTAAATAAATACAAAAACTGAGTTGAGAAAAATATTCATGTCTATGTGAGAAATCTATATGAAATTTGATATATAAGTGAAAAAGAAACCTAAGTTGCTCCCATGAAAACAAAACCTGAGCAAAAGCAAAAGAATGAAAAGCCAAGACAAAAAAAAACTTACCAGCTTGCCTGAGTATGAGGCTTGTGAACAAGCTGAATTGAGTGGGTGAGTTTCATATAGTGAGTGTTGACTACACATGAAGAGTAGTAGACTATTTTAAAGGTTCATAGTCTGAAAGTTGACTTGAAATTGATGACTAAATCCAAGTGTTAAAAAATAACTAAGTTGATGTTCACTCCTTGAAGGTCTGTTATGAACTGACTGAGAAAGTGAAAGTGGGAGCTTTATAGTCACACATGAGAAAGAGTATAATTTACAGACCTAGAATTAAATATGCAAAAATGACAAAATGACATAAATTAACATAAAATATATATTAACCAAGACTAGAAAGTACACAGAATTACAAATAATACTAAAAAATACATGAAAAATGCCAAACAAAGAAAAACATTGAAAACACCTGAACTAAAGGTGAATGCCTTTACAGTCAGCAGCACCTATATCTATCAGTCAGCAGCAGTCACACACACGAAACCCCCACGGCGTCATCAGATTTTGGCGCAACCGATGACCCCATCAATCAAACCCACCCCAGCCCTTCTGCGCATGCGTCGAAAAGTGTTGACGCCAGCACTATCGTCGAAAACCATCGAAAAGTGTTGACGCCAGCACTATCGTCGAAAACCATCGCAGCACTATCGTTAAAAACCGTCGAAAACTGTTGACATCAGCACTATCGTCGAAAACCGTCGAAAAGTGTTGACGCCAGCACCCCAGCCCTTCTGCGCATGCGTCGAAAACTGTTGACATCAGCACTATCGTCGAAAACCAACGAAAACTGTTGACATCAGCACTATCGTCGAAAACCGTCGAAAACTGCTGACATCAGCGCTATTGTTGAATACTGCTAACATACATATTGAATGAGTCAGGGAATTCCCTGACTCATGCGTCAGTTCTGTCCACTCGTAAAAAATTTCCAAGTTGAAAAAGTCTATATAATAAAGGATGTTGAATAACAAAACAGTTCGAGAATTGAGAACCCAAGCAAAAGAGCGTGGCTTTAAAGGGTACTATAAGCTTAGGAAGGCTGACCTCATCAATTTATTAGATGCTCCAGTAAGACCACCTAGGAGAGCTGGAGTAAGGAAACCTCTTAGACAAGTCACTATACTCCCAAAGCCTGAATACATGGATATTTTTGGGGTTGAAGAGATGATGAAGAACCGGTCAGTTGTAAAATCTAAACTCAACGAATGGTATGACTGGCTTGTGAGTTATGTACCAAAGTCAATTAAAGAGCCTATACAGAACGCTTTCTCTAAAGCAAAAAGTGATATTTTAAAGTTGTACAACAATACAAAGGAAAAGCTTGGGCTAAAAAGTATGGTTGAAGAACAGGCGATGGAAGACACCAACAACACAAGTATGAGTGATGATTTTATACCTATGAAGCATAAGCATGCACTACATAAAACTTTCCGAAGCTTTCGTATAGCTGGTATAGCAAAAGCTGATGTTGATGGATACTTCACACTAGTGAGAGCAAATGTGGAGAAATTAATGGAAGAGCAGGTTGAGGACATGGGGTCTGCTAAAGTACAACTTTCTCTATGGATCATGTGGAAGAAGCGAGAGAAGCTTTTAATTCAACTTGAAGATGGAGATAAATATGGATATATAAGGATATACAAAGCTTTTAACAGCTTAATGATGAGAGTGTTCCAAGGTAGTGACATGAAAGAGATATTGGATGAGATGTTTGCATATATCAAAACCCAAGTAGAGCATCCTGCATTACCAGAAAGCGGCTTCACCATCGATCACATCATGCACCTGGACGTAGACTTTCACAAGCTGCAGCTGATAAGAGGATCTTCATACATCGAACTACCATCCTGGATAGCGTCGAAAAAGGCAATCATCAACCCTAAAAACGATGATGAAGAATGCTTCAAGTGGGCTGTAATAGCAGCACTACATCATGAAGAGATTGAAAAAGATCCACAACGCATTTCAAAGCTACAGAAGTATGAGAATGAGTACAACTGGGATGGTTTGGAATTTCCTGTAGCAATAGACAAGATAGGAAAGTTCGAGAAGAATAATCCTAACATTGGGGTGAACGTACTATATATCGAAGAAAAGTCTACAAAGAGGAGGATCAACACCACACGAGAATCTAATCGTAACATAAGCGCAAAGAAGCAAGTCAATCTGTTGATGGTATGTGATGGAGAGAAAAATCACTATACAGCCATCAAGAATCTGTCAAGGTTGTTGGGTCAAGAAAACACAAATCACAAATGTGCACAGCACTTTTGCATCAACTGTCTAAATGGTTTTCACAATGTAGAGTCACGAGACAAGCACTATATCTACTGCTCTGGCAATGAACAAGTTAGAGTGGAGATGCCTGGAGAGAAGGAAAAATGGCTGTATTATAACAATGGAGAGATGCAGTTCAGAGTACCTTTTGCTATCTATGCAGATTTCGAGAGTCTTTTAGTACCTATGAAGGAAGATGGGAGAGAGAAGAACACAAAAACAATATCGAAGCACATACCTTCAGGATGGTGTACGTACAGCAAGTTTGCGTATGGAGATGTGCAAGATCCTCTAAAAGTATACAGAGGTGAAGATTGTGTAAAGAAGTTTGTGGATCATCTGGAAGATGAAGTTAAGCGGTTGTATGCGACATTTCCAGAGCAGTCGATGATGGAACTGACGGATGTTCAGAAGCGTGATCATTGGGATGCAGAAACTTGTCACATATGTATGCAGCCATTTTCAGATCCTCAAAATCGCAAAGTCAGAGATCACTGTCACTATACAGGTTTATATCGAGGTGCCGCACATAACAATTGCAACCTAAGATACAAGATCCCACATCATATCCCTATCATCTTTCACAACTTAAGTGGCTATGATGCACACCTCTTCATTAGAGAACTGGGGGAAAAGTACAACATGGAAGATATAGGATGCATCGCGGAAAATAGGGAAAAGTATATATCCTTCCATGTCAAAATAGCAATACCACTTGCTGGTGTTTTCAACTCTGATGGTGCGCAAGTGTACAAGAAGATCGAGCTGAGATTCATTGACAGCTGTAGATTCATGGCATCAAGTTTGGATAAATTGTCCTCTAATCTTAGCGATGAGCAGTGCAGAAATCTTCGATGGTTTTACAAGGAAGATAGCATCTTTCAGTTGATGCGCCGCAAAGGTGTATATCCATACGAGTATATGGATAGTTGGGAAAAGTTTGCTGAGAGAGACCTACCCCCCAAAGAAGCCTTTTACAGCAAGCTGAACATGTGTGGTATAAGTGACACAGACTACGAACATGCACAACAGGTGTGGAGAAGAGTGTCTCCAAAAGGAGACGTGACAACACTTGGAGATTACCACGATGTGTACTTGGCAACGGACGTTCTACTGCTAGCAGATGTGTTTGAAACGTTTCGGGATACATGCTTGCATCACTACCAATTGGATCCACTCCATTTCTACACAGCACCCGGTTTGGCGTGGAAAGCAGCCTTGAAGTATACCCGAATAGAGTTAGAACTGCTCACAGACATAGACATGCTGTTAATGTTCGAGAGAGGTATACGAGGAGGTATAACACAAGCTGTACATCGCTATGTAAAAGCAAACAATAAGTATATGGATGATCAATATGATCCGAAGGAGGAATCCTCATATGTAATGTACCTTGACGCAAACAACCTTTACGGTTGGGCTATGGCATCAGACTTGCCAACACATGGATTTAGATGGGTAAAAAATGTTGAGAAGTTCACACCTGAAGGTATTGCGAAGTTAGTTAAGAAGAATGAGTATGGCTATCTGCTGGAGGTGGATATCGAGTATCCAAAGAGGCTACATGATGCTCATAATAGTTTACCCTTTCTACCTGAGAGAATGACGCTTGCAAAGGTGGAAAAACTCGTACCAAATCTCCACAACAAGCATGAGTATGTCATAGATATAAGAGCGCTACATCAAGCGTTGACTCATGGCTTAGTTCTGAAGAAAGTCCACCGAGTCATCAGGTATCATCAGGTTGCCTGGCTCAAGCCTTACATAAACTTAAACACAAGACTGAGAAAAGAATCAAAGAACGACTTCGAAAAAGACTTTTTCAAGCTTATGAACAATAGCGTGTTTGGTAAGACGATGGAGAATATACGGAACCATCGCAATATGAAGTTAGTTACGAACGAAAAGAAGTATAAGGGGTACGTCATGAAACCTAACTTTAAAAGTGGAGTTCGCTTTAGCGCAAACTTGATGGGTGTGGAGATGGGTAAGACAAGTATCAAGATGATGAAGCCTGTATACATAGGTCAGGCTATACTTGATATGAGTAAGATGTTAATGTATGAATTCCACTATGACTACATGCAGCCGAAATATGGTAGTAAGCTGCAACTCTGCTATATGGACACTGACAGCTTCGTGTACCACATCAAGACGGAAGATTTCTATCGAGATATAGCTGAAGATGTAGAAAAGAGATTTGACACAAGTAATTATTCAGAGAAAGACAGATTATACACATTAAAGAATGAGAAGGTTATTGGTCTGATGAAGGACGAACTTGGTGGTAAGATCATGACGGAGTTTGTGGCTTTACGAGCTAAACTCTATGCATACAAGACGCTAGAAAAGGAAGACAAGCGATGCAAAGGCATGAAAAAGTGTGTGGTTAAAAAATCCATTACATTCGAAGATTATAAGAAGTGTCTAGAAGATGGAGGAAATCTATATAGAGAAATGGTAGTGCTTCAAAATAAGAAGCATCAAATGTATACACAAAAAGTGAACAAGATTGCTTTGAACAGAGACGATGATAAACGCATCATACAGACAGATTTGATCACAACGCGTGCTCGAGGATTCATAAATTCATAAGATTCATGCTGAATAGTGAGTAATTCATAAGAAGTTTTTTCTCATGATCTCATGACGCAAATGAGGTGAAATTGTACGCTTGAGTGATTTTAAGCTATCATAAATAAGCTGAAATCATGTTTTATTAATGTGATGTGTAGTGTGGTGGTTACAACGTAAAACTTGTAATCTTGAGATCGCTAGTTCGATCCCCACTCGGTCTCTCATGTCCTGGTTGAAAAACTTGCATGAGTGCGCACTTCCCCGCAGTTGCATTGGATATATCGCGGTTTGGGTAGACTTCGGGCTGGGTGATTAATCACTGTCAGGTTTCACTGGTCCACAGAGACATTCAGGTTACCGTCAAATCGATCGAAATTCAACATGAACGTCAGGGCTTGAAGGTGTTAGCATGAACCTAAACTACTATCACATGTGGCTGTCGGGATATAAACGTCAGGGCTTGAAGGTGTTAGGATGAAGCTAAACATGTGGCTGTCGGTACAAAAACCTAAAGGTTCTCTAAAATAGAGTTTTCTAAAATTATCGAATTTTTCCGAGAGACACCACAAGCAGACATTGAAGTGTAAATGAATGGTATAAAACTTAAGAGCGGAATAATTTGAAATTGTGGTGAACAGGCGACAGAGTCTGCCGGAAAGGGAAGGTCTAGTGGAGCGGCTAGATTGGAACTGGATGGTGCCGTCCGCTCCCTTTTTTAACCACAAAATGTGCCAAAAGTTGTCGGGAAAAACTGTGACTAAATGTAATATACTCGAGCAGAACATGAACGGCCATTACGTGCGTAGTAGTCGGAGCTCGTAAGTAGTCACACACAAATAGTCTAAGATCTAGGGGTAGAGCTCAGAGCTGGTGGATTCGAGAAGCCAGGGTGGAGTGCCGGTTAGATCGAAGACAATGAATTAAAAACCCTCTAGGGTATCGCAACAACAACATCATCATCAACAACAAAAAACCTAGGGGGTTCTCCTAAGGGAGTTTTGTTTTCAATAATAATATTCGTTTCATGTAGCTCATCACCGCCACATGAAAGAAAATGCACGAAGTAATACTACTCATCTGTTTCTGCGTTCAGACAGGACTTTGGATGTTTGTTTTCTGGAAGTGTCGTCATATAATAAATCTAGTCATGAATATCGATGGATCTCTAGACGTAGTTGGTACTCCAGTAGAAGCGCAGAAAAGACCAGAACTTATACGTGCTGTACAAAGTGGTCAACATCTTGGCGGTAAAAAACCTTGGACAGTTGAAAGAGTGAATAAGTTGCAAGACAAGACCATCGAAAAGCTATACAAAACATACACGGAGGGGAACGAGTTCCAGCAAGAAACGCCTGATTTCAACGCGCTGATATCTAATTTGGTAGGTGTGAGAGATGTTTCAAAGATGATGAAGGAGATCAACGGAAATCCACTCATCACTAATTCCATCACGAGTTATATGGCGGCATCTATACCTGGCGTTTCACCTATGGATGTGATAGGGTCTACTATCTACTCAAATTGTAAAACTTTTCTCGGTCCTTTGGCGCTGTTTGCGATCATTTTTAGCAATCTTGATTGGATTAAGTACGCAAAAATCGCCGAAGAGCGTCAAATAAATGAGCGAAGACGAGAAGAAGATAGTAAAATCGAAGGACCCTGGGAGAGTCGCGAGCGGGAAGAAGCTAGCAGAGTGGAACCGAAAGAATAAAAAGAACTTAGAAGTACCTACGCAAGTACCTACACAAATAGCTAGTCAAGTACCTACACAAGTACCTAGTCAAGTACCTACGCAAGTACCTACTAAGACGTATATGATTGGAGGAGCTGGTGGTGCAATAGCTGTTTTAGCTGTGGGGTTGTTAGTCTGCTACTTCTACACACGATCTTCTACTAAGCCTTCCGCTGACACTGGCTCAAAGGTGCAAGCACAAAAACAAGATCATTTTTGCTTAATATAAATGGAGAAAGAATTCATGGATAGCATGTGGCAGGCGGCACGTTTACTAGGCTACACCAGCTTGTACGCGTACGCTGGAAAGAAATTCTTCAGTGTAGGAGCTCCATCCGCAAAGCTAGATTTAGCTGATGTGGGAAAGCTTGGACTATACCTTGAGATGGCAATTTTGTCAGATGATTACGCACTCAAGCAAGGGTGGTACAAGGATAAAATTTTGGTTTAGATAAATGGTTAGCATCTTAATAGGAGGGGCAGTAAGTGCAGCACTATTCACGTTTGGCAACTATGCAGAGAGGGCTCTCTCTGGTGATGAGGAAGCAGCAGCAGATCGAGAAGAACGTGCTATGGCAGCCGAAAAAACGAGACAAGCACAAATCGAATGGGATCGAGAGCGCGCGACACGCCTTGACTTTATCAACAGCAGACTTCGACAAGAAAATAACGCCTCTGCGTACATCTCTGATCTTGATCGAGGTATGCACGAGTACTACGAGGCAACACAACAGCGTGTCCCACCTTTACCCCCTAGGCCTGAATTAACGGATTTTTATAACCCTTCTGAAGCTCAAAAGACTGGTGAATTGGTAGCGATCGCTGGAACTCTAGGTATTGTTGGATTTCTGCTCTACCGTATGTAATAAATGACTGAAACGTTGCGTGACATCTACTACAAACCAGAGAATCTGTGGAAAGGGAAGAAAGCCATTCAAGAGCTTCAGAAGGCTGCTGGAGTTACTAAGAAACAAGTGTTGAAGTGGCTAAATCATCAAGCTTTATATCAGATACATCTACCAAGGCCTAAGCACATCAACTATCCTCACTTTTACGTGACCAAGGTGAACAAGATCCACCAGGCCGATCTTTTGTATCTTCCTCATGACAAAGTCTATCAGAATACGTACAAGTACGCTTTGAATGTGATCGATATTGCTTCAGGGTATAAAGCGAGTAGACCTCTGAGAACGAAGAAGGCGAGCGACGTTGCAGAGATGTTTGCTGACATTTACAAAAAGGGTCCACTAAAGTGGCCTGAGAAGCTCTATGTAGATAACGGATCAGAGTTCAAGTCGGAAACAGCCAAGGTCTTCCAGAAGCACGATGTCGAGGTGGTGAGAACTACAACAAAGCATAACCACAGAAAGCAGGCCTTTGTGGAAAACTTCAACAAACTCCTCGCGGAGAAACTTTTCCCTATACAAGATGCGCAGGAGTTGGAAGATCCAGAGAAAAACAGTACCACTTGGGTAAAACACTACCAGAAAAGTGTGAGTCAACTGAACAACAATGTTCTTGCTAGAACCGGGATGAAACCCTCAAAGGCGATTAAACTGGAGGAAGTTCCGTTAAAAGTTGGGTTTTACCCGAAGGAAGAAACTTTACCTGAAGCGGGATTATACCGCTATTTGCTAGCGCCGGGTGAGGAACATGACGGCATAAAACGACGCGCAACAGACAGCAACTGGAGTCGGGAAACGTATCGGGTCGATAAGATATTGCAATACCAAGGTCAACTTGTTTTGTACTACCTAGAAGATGGGCCGGAGAGATCTTTTGTACGTGAAGAACTTATGCTTATTCCTGAGGATACGGAAGTACCTCCAGAATACGTAAAAAAGTGGTAGTCTCAAAAATATTTCAAAGTTGGAGTTTTTGTTGTATATAATAAAGATGTTGCGTTTTGGACAAATCGAAGTTTCACGGAATGACTTTAACTCTAGTGCAGAACTTACCGACATTTACACTATCGACATGTCAAAGATCACTATAGCAGAACCTATCGTAGCAAACAAGAACGATCTGAGGTACTACATCGGGTATGAGAAGGAAGCAAGTAAAATTGTTCCTCTCTTGATCAAGACCCCAAAGAATTGCCACTCTTCAGGGGTATCGAGGTATAACGAGAAATCTGCCTGGAAGATGGGATTCAACGTGTTGGATGATAAAGCTTGGTGTGATGCCTACAACGCGATTGCTGATCATGTGCAAGAGCTTCTCTTCAAGACCTTGACAGGTACTGTGATAAGTACTGCAGGCTGGATCAACCCAAAGCTCATCTCCTGGGATGGTAACATCAAAACAAAGTTTATAAACGATTCACCGCCGTTCAACAAATCCTGCAAGGCCACTGGTGTGTTGAAGATCGGAAGCGTGTACACACAGACCCATCACAACCACTACCTCCAAGTCCATCTGAAAGAGTGCAAGTACCATGAAACAGATATGCGTGAGAGCCTTCTCAGTGATGACGATGAGTAGAGACTTCAAAGTTAATGTTGTAACTTTGAAGAAAATGGCAACACTGAAACAACTAAGGCTGAAAGCGAAAGAAGAAGGTCTTCGAGGCTATTCTACGATGAACCGAAATGAACTTACGAGGGTCTTGAGTGGTGAAATAAGGTACAAGCGGAACCAGCGCTCTATAGGAGTGCAGACAGAGTTCCCCGAGTGTCACGAATGTGCACTGAATAGACTTTTTTGTAATCTCTCAAAAAAAGCGTTTGTCAAAAGACAAATTTATACATCGCCAGCAGGTGAGGAGACTGATGTTGAAACCGGAGAGATCGTAGGCTATGAGGTTGACTGTACCAGGCATTACTTCAAGTAAATGTCTCCCACTTACTTGACGTCCATACGTGTGCAAGTTGGAAGTTGTTCATCAGGGAAATTTGTCATCATGTTGTTGATTTCATAAAATTTTTGGATATCTTTTTCTCGAACAGCCTCATAAAGTTCCAATTGATACATAGTGAAGCCTTTCCTATTGGAACGATGGTAGTTTTGGTACATTCGGCCTAGTGTTATTAGTACACCAATGCAAGAAACTATAGTTCCTAACACTGCAACCAACCACACTATAATGAAGCAGTAGCCATATATGACATGTGAAGATATCTCACATGATAAAGTTAGTGTATTGGTGTATATAACCGTGAGACTACCCTCAATCGTGCACATACCCATAGTAGGAAAGAGTACATTATTACCTTTCTTCGTTATATCTGGCACTCCTATGAGTTGTCTGCATGCCTGGAGAATCGACAGGTTCATGATGATGTACAAAATTTCCACTATAAATTGGCAAAAAATGTACACATTCTTCGTACAAGTCACAGTATCACAAAAGTACACATTATAAATCGCTGCTGCAGAGGAAGATTCTACACAGCTCTTAAATTTTTCCAATCGCTCAAAGTTCCACTTGAACAGCATATATGGCAACTTACATAGCACATGACTGCCATCTCGCTGCTGGAGAATTCCAGTCATATCGAGAGTATCAGGAATTCCGTACTCGTGAGATAGTTCATATTTTGTGAGCTCCTCATATATATATAGACCCTTCATCCAGCAAGCATTTTGTATGAATTTGTTCCCTACATCCCAACCTAACATATTGCAATTCATGCCATCTTTGTACCAACACCATGCCGTTATGAGAGTTGTCAACATGATTATCTTTGAACCCAGCAGCCTGTTAAATCTGGATGTAACTGAATCATTTCTCTTCTTAGTAAAATCTATAGCGAGGACTTGCTTGAGCGGATCTATAATATTCATTTTATCTATTTTCAAACCCAATATTTGACTCCTTAAAATATTCAACGAAATGTCAAAGCCTAGAGCTTCAAGTAAATGTCTCCCACTTACTTGACGTCCATACGTGTGAGTCCCTCTCGTGTGCAACTATGAAGGCGTCAGCAACTCAACTAGAGCAGAACTTGAAAAGGGTGTCCAACGGTTGACCCCCTTGGGAGGTCGCGAAACCCCCACGATGTTGATACGCGGGAATTGTTCGAGGGTATGTTCGATATCGACATGTAACGTTTTGTAGCTACTATGAAGCGGAGGATAAGAACTTGAAGAGGGGTCCCAATGGTTGGGACCCCTTGGCAGATGTCGTTTTGTAGCTTTACCAAGCTATAAAACATAAGGAGGGGGGTGCCTCATACATCACATAGCAGGTGCACTCGGGGATATCTGAACTGCTCACGAGCTTTTTTGCGATTTCTTCGCGACCTTCTTTCCTTCCACGTTCCAAAAGCTCTTGCTTCTGATGTTCGTAAAGCTGTTTGATCACCTTCCTTGATCGTTTTCGCAGCTCTTGCTTCTGACTGTTCGTAAGCTGTTTCTCCTCCATAATTCGAGTAAACTCAGGATGATCGATGGTACCGTCTTCGTAGACTTTTGATATTAGCACACGCAGACTGTCTAGAACGGTCTGCGCAGCGAATGCGATATCATGATTTTTCTGTCTTTCTACATCGAAAATAGAGGCACATTTTTGAATACCGCTCATTATTAGACCCACCACGAGAGCTGTCACACACAGCGCGATGCTCATCGAAGTATCCATTTCTGATACCAAGCATGCAATCTCACCACCAGAGAGTACAACATTCACCGCGATCAGAAAGTAACATGCATATTTCGCAACTGCTGAGTAGTGTGAAAATTTGCGCTCTAAAGATGTTCGACTTTCTAGTTCCCGAGATAGGTATGCTTCCGTCTCCTTCACCGCTTGAATTCTATAGTTTTTTGCGTATCCATTCTCTGGGTCTGGTAAAACAGGATATAGCTTCTCCGTATTCACGTCGTACATTGCCATCTGTTTATTTGAAGACGACGAGCATATTGATAGCTTGTAAATCAACTTTCCTGTCCTTGATCGTCGGTGACGTAAAAATTCAACGTTCGCGTTGAGAACCTCAATTTGCTGGGGAACATAGGAAGTTCATAGTGATACGATATGATGTCGCCATACTCGTACTCTCGTTTCTGAAGATCAAATTCGTGCAAGATACCCGACCCTTTACCGTTCTCTATCAGCATCGTTGTGTGTTTTCGAATTCCTCACAAGTACAGCCGTATAGACTTGAACGGTACAGAAGTTTGGCACGATCTATATTCACCTTGAGTATACTTCTTATCTAATCCTAAAAGTTCCCCCTAAGTTTTCACTTATTGAGACGTAATACCCTTTTTGTACTGATAAGTGAAGCTTACCATCCTCTCTTCGGATCGAGATTTGCGCATCCAAGTGATCTTGCATTTATTCTTGAACGAATACTCTTTGACGTATATAATCCAGGTGGAAAGTCTATATGCAGGGGGAACCTTGAATCGACGAGGTCTTTTTTTGATACTTGATCAATGGTAAATCTAGCGTGTTGAACTAGGTTGAACCACCCCTACGTATAACATTGCACTTTTTATCCCAATCTCTGTGCCTTCTTTTAACTCTATTGGTAACTTGGTTTTCTCCAAGATGCTTGACTTTTAGATATGTTTCATACATTTGTTATAAGAGAAATGAACTACGACAAGGTGCGGTATATCCAAAATTCGGGCAACCCAGTACACTCTTAGCTGCTAAGGAACTGTGGGAGCAAAGGATCGTTGTGGATCAACAAGGGAGCTTTTTCATCGCTAAGTTTCGCGATATTTTCTCATTTCCGTTTGTACCCATGGAAAATGATATGGCTCGATATCGACATGTACCCAGGACAGTTATCTTTTGCTACCTGGTTAGCTACGACTGGTTGCGGCATATCAACGCAACATCTACACCATAAGAACCCTATGATTGCGAGCATCTACCGCTTTCACGTCTATTTTCAGATACGTCTGATCTTGAAGCAACTTGAAATTCCTCTACCAAGTGAACTAAGCTTCAACCCGCGAGATAACAAATACAATTCAAGTGCGTTCAAGACGCTCTCTGCAGAGTTTGACATACCAGCTGACAAGTTCTTCTAGCGATACCCTGCTTGCATGCGGAGAATTGGCAAGAGTTGGGAATTCTACGTTCAAAATGATGTTGATGCTGGGTTAAGTAGAGCTGGTATACAACGCTTGTCGCAGAGTACGCGGATGTACGCACGAATGCTTTTAGAAAGTCAGGCGAGTGCACGTTCCGTTATAGCGGGTGACACTGGACGTGCCTTGGATGCTCAAAAGATCTTCATGACCGCAGTAGAGCAAGCGATCCGGAAAGACACCTCTTTAGCGGAAGAGATTGGTAAGTTCCAGAAAGCCTTAAGTTACGCTAGATCGGAACCTGATTTTGGCGTTGCCCTCGGTACATACCTAATACCCAGCGATTTAAAGCTTGGGAATCTCGACAACATCTCTGATTTTTCGACAAAGCTTACCGTTGCGACTCACATCGGTAAACTACCACCACCACCTAAACAACACTCTTTGGGAGGATTTCAGGGTCGCAGAATGGCTTCCTCCGATCCTCCAACATCTTCCGTTAAGCGAGCTCAAACGTCTTCCGTTAAGCAAGCTCAAACGTCTTCCGCTGCTAAGCAGCATGAAGAAGAAAAGCAAGCTCTCATGTGGGTAGGTGTCGGTTTAATTGCGGTTTTTGTATTTCAAACCATAGCCAGTTACCTATCAAACCAACCCCCAAAACTACGACTAGCCATGCGTTGCTTGCTAGAGCTATGACACCTTTCTTCAGAAGGTTTAAGAGCCAGCTTACAACACTTCCAATGATCCCCGGCAATGCAGCTCCAAGTTTGCTTGCAAGTTTTCCGAGAAGGCGTCCAAGTGCTTCGAGCTGCTTCTTCACCCATTGCTGCACACCAGCTCTTCCAGAAGCAGCAGGAGGACTTCCTGGAGGAGCACCACCACCACCTGTGAGAGAGGTTGCTATCGTTGATATTACCAGCGAAAACGCTGTTAAGATTGAAACGATTGTGATGCCTTGCTCTCGAAAGAGGATGCGAAGTTTCTCCCCTAGTGTTCTATCCTTGTCGAGGACTTTGAATACCGTCTCTTTGATGCGCGACCACTGGCTAGACAACTCCTTGCGGTTACCACTGAGCACCT
>BQMF02000859.1:0-55193 GCA_027922465.2 Turritopsis dohrnii
ATATAGGGGTAAGGGGCTTGGATCATTATTGGGACCCCTATACGGACATATAGGACATACCATACATGTTTCTAAGTCAAATCGAGTCCGTAGAATTGATTTCTGGCATCAGATTGACCAAAGACAGCCTCGTTTGAGCTGTACAAACGAATAATGGCTTCCGGGCGACGTATATAGGCTGGCGCAATATAGGGGTAAAGGGCCTGACTCTTTTATGTGGCTTCCACAGGGAGTTATATGACATACCATTACATGTTTCCAAGTAAAATCGAGGCCGCGGAATCCATTTCTGGCATCAGATTGACCAAAGACAGCGTTGTTTGAGCTGTGCAAACGATTAATGTCTTCCGGGCGACTTCTATAGGGTGGCGTTATATAGGGGTAAGGGGCTTGGATCATTATTGGGACCCCTATACGGACATATAGGACATACCATACATGTTTCTAAGTCAAATCGAGTCCGTAGAATTCATTTCTGGCATCAGATTGACCAAAGACAGCCTCGTTTCGAGCTGTACAAACGAATAATGGCTTCCGGGCGACGTATATAGGCTGGCGCAATATAGGGGTAAAGGGCCTGACTCTTTTATGTGGCTTCCACAGGGAGTTATATGACATACCATACATGTTTCCAAGTAAAATCGAGGCCGCGGAATCCATTTCTGGCATCAGATTGACCAAAGACAGCGTTGTTTGAGCTGTGCAAACGATTAATGTCTTCCGGGCGACTTCTATAGGGTGGCGTTATATAGGGGTAAGGGGCTTGGATCATTATTGGGACCCCTATACGGACATATAGGACATACCATACATGTTTCTAAGTCAAATCGAGTCCGTAGAATTCATTTCTGGCATCAGATTGACCAAAGACAGCCTCGTTTGAGCTGTACAAACGAATAATGGCTTCCGGGCGACGTATATAGGCTGGCGCAATATAGGGGTAAAGGGCCTGACTCTTTTATGTGGCTTCCACAGGGAGTTATATGACATACCATACATGTTTCCAAGTCAAATCGAGTCCGTAGAATTCATTTCTGGCATCAGATTGACCAAAGACAGCCTCGTTCGAGCTGTACAAACGAATAATGGCTTCCGGGCGACGTTTATAGGCTGGCGCAATATAGGGGTAAAGGGCCTGACTCTTTTATGTGGCTTCCACAGGGAGTTATATGACATACCATACATGTTTCCAAGTAAAATCGAGGCCGCGGAATCCATTTCTGGCATCAGATTGACCAAAGACAGCGTTGTTTGAGCTGTGCAAACGATTAATGTCTTCCGGGCGACTTCTATAGGGTGGCGTTATATAGGGGTAAGGGGCTTGGATCATTATTGGGACCCCTATACGGACATATAGGACATACCATACATGTTTCTAAGTCAAATCGAGTCCGTAGAATTCATTTCTGGCATCAGATTGACCAAAGACAGCCTCGTTCGAGCTGTACAAACGAATAATGGCTTCCGGGCGACGTTTATAGGCTGGCGCAATATAGGGGTAAAGGGCCTGACTCTTTTATGTGGCTTCCACAGGGAGTTATATGACATACCATTACATGTTTCCAAGTAAAATCGAGGCCGCGGAATCCATTTCTGGCATCAGATTGACCAAAGACAGCGTTGTTTGAGCTGTGCAAACGATTAATGTCTTCCGGGCGACTTCTATAGGGTGGCGTTATATAGGGGTAAGGGGCTTGGATCATTATTGGGACCCCTATACGGACATATAGGACATACCATACATGTTTCTAAGTCAAATCGAGTCCGTAGAATTGATTTCTGGCATCAGATTGACCAAAGACAGCCTCGTTTGAGCTGTACAAACGAATAATGGCTTCCGGGCGACGTATATAGGCTGGCGCAATATAGGGGTAAAGGGCCTGACTCTTTTATGTGGCTTCCACAGGGAGTTATATGACATACCATTACATGTTTCCAAGTAAAATCGAGGCCGCGGAATCCATTTCTGGCATCAGATTGACCAAAGACAGCGTTGTTTGAGCTGTGCAAACGATTAATGTCTTCCGGGCGACTTCTATAGGGTGGCGTTATATAGGGGTAAGGGGCTTGGATCATTATTGGGACCCCTATACGGACATATAGGACATACCATACATGTTTCTAAGTCAAATCGAGTCCGTAGAATTGATTTCTGGCATCAGATTGACCAAAGACAGCCTCGTTCGAGCTGTACAAACGAATAATGGCTTCCGGGCGACGTATATAGGCTGGCGCAATATAGGGGTAAAGGGCCTGACTCTTTTATGTGGCTTCCACAGGGAGTTATATGACATACCATACATGTTTCCAAGTAAAATCGAGGCCGCGGAATCCATTTCTGGCATCAGATTGACCAAAGACAGCGTTGTTTGAGCTGTGCAAACGATTAATGTCTTCCGGGCGACTTCTATAGGGTGGCGTTATATAGGGGTAAGGGGCTTGGATCATTATTGGGACCCCTATACGGACATATAGGACATACCATACATGTTTCTAAGTCAAATCGAGTCCGTAGAATTCATTTCTGGCATCAGATTGACCAAAGACAGCCTCGTTCGAGCTGTACAAACGAATAATGGCTTCCGGGCGACGTTTATAGGCTGGCGCAATATAGGGGTAAAGGGCCTGACTCTTTTATGTGGCTTCCACAGGGAGTTATATGACATACCATACATGTTTCTAAGTCAAATCGAGTCCGTAGAATTCATTTCTGGCATCAGATTGACCAAAGACAGCCTCGTTCGAGCTGTACAAACGAATAATGGCTTCCGGGCGACGTTTATAGGCTGGCGCAATATAGGGGTAAAGGGCCTGACTCTTTTATGTGGCTTCCACAGGGAGTTATATGACATACCATACATGTTTCCAAGTAAAATCGAGGCCGCGGAATCCATTTCTGGCATCAGATTGACCAAAGACAGCGTTGTTTGAGCTGTGCAAACGATTAATGTCTTCCGGGCGACTTCTATTGGTGGTGTTATATAGGGGTAAGGGGCTTGGATCATTATTGGGACCCCTATACGGACATATAGGACATACCATACATGTTTCTAAGTCAAATCGAGTCCGTAGAATTCATTTCTGGCATCAGATTGACCAAAGACAGCCTCGTTCGAGCTGTACAAACGAATAATGGCTTCCGGGCGACGTTTATAGGCTGGCGCAATATAGGGGTAAAGGGCCTGACTCTTTTATGTGGCTTCCACAGGGAGTTATATGACATACCATACATGTTTCCAAGTAAAATCGAGGCCGCGGAATCCATTTCTGGCATCAGATTGACCAAAGACAGCGTTGTTTGAGCTGTGCAAACGATTAATGTCTTCCGGGCGACTTCTATAGGTGGCGTTATATAGGGGTAAGGGGCTTGGATCATTATTGGGACCCCTATACGGACATATAGGACATACCATACATGTTTCTAAGTCAAATCGAGTCCGTAGAATTCATTTCTGGCATCAGATTGACCAAAGACAGCCTCGTTCGAGCTGTACAAACGAATAATGGCTTCCGGGCGACGTATATAGGCTGGCGCAATATAGGGGTAAAGGGCCTGACTCTTTTATGTGGCTTCCACAGGGAGTTATATGACATACCTTACATGTTTCCAAGTAAAATCGAGGCCGCGGAATCCATTTCTGGCATCAGATTGACCAAAGACAGCGTGGTTTGAGCTGTGCAAACGATTAATCGAACGCAAGATCAAGGAGATAACAAGATCGATAGAACGAGTTGTGCAAACGTATCGTTTATCTGTTCTTCAATGGGAGACAGTTTCATCCGAAATCGCTAATAGTCTCAACAACATGCCTCTGGCTCTTGGAAACGTCTCAGCCGGATTCGAGGCTATGGATCTCATTACGCCCAACAAACTCTTACTCGGACGTAACAACGACAGGTGTCCAATTGGCCAAGTCGAACTTCCAAGAAGCTATCAGCAAATCATCGAAAAGAACAGTTCGATATTCAACAGTTGGTTCGAAAACTGGTTGATTTCACATGTCCCATGTCCAGCCGAAATGGTTCACGAGTGATCGAGATATCAAAGTGGGCAACATTGTATTATTCTTGAAAGCTGAGTCGAAGTTGTGAAAGTCGTACCAATTCGGTATGGTAAAACTCGTACACTTCAGTAAAGACAACAAAATCAGACGAGTCACCGTTGAGTATGTTAATGCAAACGAGAATACTAAACATGAAACTATTCGTGGTGTACGTGAATTGGTCGTTATCCATTCGGTTGATGATGTTGACGTAATGGACGATTTGAACAGAATGTTTCAGGAAAACTAAAAACTTTCAAATGCTGGTGAATGTGGCATGATCATTTAAAAGTTTTTATTTTTAGAAAACACAAATTTATAAATTAATAATTAAAAATCAATTATAATTATCACAGGACATTTTATTTCAGTCTCACGGGACATCTTTTCCATGTTATTTCAGCGTTTTCGCAGTTGTTTTCTCACTTCACAAAATAAGCTTTATGAGAAGAATGTTTTCTCACTTTTCATACTCACTTACTTCACAACTCACACTCACTATTCTTGGGATTTTCACAGTGGTGTTCAAGCAGGCTGGTAAGCTAATATTTATTTATTTATTTATGTATTTAACTATGTACAAAAATCATCAAAAATATTTCAATCAAATTTATTTTATTAGTTATCAATCTGGATTTGTATCATTTTTACTTTGAACAATTTAACAAGTTATAAACGACTGCGTTCTTAAGCACCCTAATCCCGACACAAGCTTGGCTTGAAGACTTCTTGTAGTCTCAAAAATACAATATTGCTGAATTGCAAAATTTTGGTCAAAACCGACAATGACTGCCAAATTCAAAATCAGCATCTTTCAATTGTGCTTTGTGCAAAATTTTATGAAAATAGGAGAAGTTTTGCAATTTGGTCAAATATTGGCCCGAATTGCCCAAATGTGGTCAAATCTAAAAGAAAATAATTGTCAAATTCGAAAATCAGCAGTCCGGTGGCGAAATGGGATATTTTGCTTGCACCCATACAATTAGTATATATATGGGTTTTTGTTTTATTTTCTCATTATATGTTCCGTTGGGACTTCAAAACCAGTTTTGCCAAGCTGGCAAAGCGTTTTTCAACGTTTTTGGCCCTTTTTTGCTGAGTCAGCAAAATTTCAAACTCAAATCTCAGGATCTAGCCATGGAAACCTTATAAACTATACCTCTAATCGATAGTACTCTTCTAGACGCGTCTGATTAAGGTGGGTTTTTTCACTCAAAGGTTTCTCAAAAATGCTGACGTCAGCATAAAATGTTGCATTTTTAAAGACGTATCGTCCAATTCTGGGGGACTAAGTCTACCAAATTAGACAAATGGTCCCATTTTGGAGATCTATTCTTCAAGCCCTATCTGATGGTACAATCAGTTTTAGCTCAATAAGAACTTCGAAAACCGACTTTCAAAACGCTATAAAAAATTTTCCCAAGCTTTGCCAGCTTGGCAAAAACCGGCTTTAAAGTTCCAAGGGACCATATAATGAGAAAATAAAATAAAAACCCATATATACTAATGGTATGGGTCACCAAAGACCGCCACCGGACTAAATCTTCGCCGTTCAATTGTGTTTTGTGCAAATTTTTGTGAATATTGGAGAACTTTCGTGATAGGCCCAAATTTAGCCTAATTTTGGTCAAATCTGACAAAATGACTGTCAAAAATAAGACCTGTCAATTGGCGATGTGTGCAAATTTTTATGAAATTATGAAATTCAGGCAAAATGCCATCGATCAACCTTTCTAAGATATAGATCTGATGCTGAATAATAATGTTAGGTAAGCTGATAATGACTCAGGAGAAAAAACTTTAGAGGAAAAGTCGAACATATTGGCAAAAGTTTTCCCGCAAAATTTGTTCCAAAAATCTTCAAACTCGAAAGTTTTTGTCAACATGTCACGCTTTTTTGACAACGAAAGTTAAAGGCCGCGAAAGTTTCTGTCCCAGAGTATTGCCTTCAAAACATTATTGTGTTTTTGTATATGATATTTTAAGGTTAAAATAAGGTTAAGATTAAGATATATAGGATTGATCCAACCTATTAACAAAAAATCAATTCCAATTATCACCTCGAATATACATAGCCAAGAAGTAATTTCAAACTTAGCCGTAATGACAGTTGTAGCTGTCGAAACGTAGCCAAAACAAACTCGTTTGTTCATGACATGATAAACTCTGATTTATTAATTTGAAATCTCAAGTTCATGTTAATTCATGAAAGCTCAATTTCTTAGCAAGGGAGGCACGGATTTGGACTTCCAGTTTACCGAATTTACAAAAATTTGCACTAAGTACTGGAAGATGTTGATTTCGAATTTGACAGACATTTTGTCAGATTTGACCAAAAAGGGCATTTCGGCAACATTATATATTTTGAGATTGTTTTATTGTAGTTGAAAGTAGATATGTGCCATTGTGACACGTCCTGAAGTCTTCAAGCCAAGCGGCTTCTTGTCTTACATAAGGAATACTCCGACGCACGAAGGGCTAAAAATAACAGACGGTTAACGATCAAGCATCGGGAGAAAAACACGCTTGATCGAGAGAAACAAATTCTCGCGGTCATTTTGCCCGGTAGAATTTATTTAAACAAATATTTCACTTACTCAACTCTTTGTAAAGCCATTATAGGTTCTACTAAAAAATCTGTTAATCTGATGTAATAATTTGGTATTATATGACCATATTTGCACCATGCCGTTCAATTTGAATAGAAAAAACATTTTTACAGGAGTGAGAGCTACATTGAATGCGTTGACAATGATACAAGCGAAGCGCGAAGATAAGTGAATATACAGTCGACTCTCGATATTTCGAACTGTCAGGAAACCAGGAGAAAAGTTGGAGATATCGAGAGTTGGAGATATCGAGAAAGGGGTAGGAAGTTTTCTTCGCTTAGATTTTGGCCCATTTTTTTCCAGCGAGATCAGTAATTTGTTTTATTCTTAAACCCAGGTTGATATTGTGTTCTTTGGACGCCATATCTTTGGGCTAACTCTTTTTTAGACATCCTTTACTCTGCAAGTCTTTCAATGCTTCACATTTTTCTACAACAGAATTGTTTGTAAGAAGAGATAATCAATTAATCTTTTTTAAAAAAACTACCGGGTGAGTCAAAAAAAAGTACCGTTGTTTCACAAAACATATCTTTCGATTGAATAACTATGAAAGCTAGTGTTTTTTATTTCTGAAAAGAGGAATCCTTTACCTACATTTTGGTGTATCATTTGTCTAATTTGGTTGAGTAGAAAGAAAGTTATGGACAAAATACTGGAGATGGTCCTTGTAAAAATCTTCAAAAAAGGACGAAAAAAGCTGAACACAACTTCTCGAAACAAGATTTTCTGTTCTTATTGCAAACCGTATGGGATCGAAACTCACACACACTTCAATATGCTAAAACTATTCCCAATGCTCAAATTAACTAAAAAGTTCAAACTTTTTTCAACATTTTATTAAAACGTTATTTGATGAAGTTTGTTATAAAGACTGTTTTGTAAAAAATGCCACAACTCACGTTACAACAAAGAATTTGGGTATGTATCCAGTTTGCTAGGTTGAATAATGCTGCAGAGGTAGTTAGACAATGGAATAATCGTTGGCCTAATGTACCTTCTCCTACTCGTAGAACTGTTGTCAAAACGTTTCAAAAATTTGAAAGAAAAGGTACTTGTAAAAACCTCAATAAAGGAAACAGTGGAAGACCCCGTACAGCAAGATCACAGCACAACGTAAACATGGTTCTTCAATCCTTACAACAGAATGGGAATCGATCATCAAGACGAAATTGGATTATCACAAAGCACATTCATAAGAATCACTCGTGAATTGAAATTTCACCCATATGTTCTGATTAGAAGGCAAAAAATGAGAGCTAATGATCCTGGTCAAAGATTAGCGTTTTGCAACTGGTTTTTGCATCGTTTAAGCATCAAAAACGGTTTCCTTCAAAACCTGATTGTATCAGATCTTCTCAGCAATCTTCTCTCTGAACTCAGAAGTGAACACAAAAAATGTTATCAAGTATTGTCCCTTTGGTAATGGTCATCCACAAGATCACTACGTAGAATTCGAACAAGGAGATAATCAAATCATGGTGTGGATTGGCTTAACGGGAGAAGGTCATGTATTGGGCCCTCATTTTGTAAGGGGTCGCTTAGATACCAGAGAATATTTGCGTATTATTTGCTATCACGTTGTTCAAGGTGATCTTCGTCGGCTAAACATCAATAGAGGTAACACGTGGTTTCAACAAGATGGAGCACCTGCTCATACAAGCAACCAGTCATTAAGATACCTCTATCGACAGTTTCCTGGTAAGGTTATCAGTAAAAGAGGAGATCAGTCTTGGCCACCACGCTCTCCAGATCTAGCGATATGTGATTTCTTTCTTTGGGGTCACTTAAAACAAAAGACTCAACCGCAACAAAACTTACCACAGAATCTCAGACAACTGCAAAGAGCAATCATCGATGCAAGTAATAACTTAGATCCCGTAATGATAATGAAAGCGTTTGATGGTATGGTTCATCGTATTAATAAATGTGTCCAAGATAACGGAAACGCCTTTCCAAATGAATAAAAAATAGTTTTATCCTTAACATTGTGTCTTTTCTCTTAATTCCCACAGCCCTTTCATTAACATTATCAAATTTAATCAAAGAATCACGCATTAAGTTTTGTTCAGCTTTTTTCGTCATTTTTTGAAGATTTTTACAAGGACCACCTCCAGTTTTTTGTCCATAACTTTCTTTCTACTCAACCAAATTAGACAAATGATACACCAAAATGTAGGTAAAGGATTCCTCTTTTCAGAAATAAAAAACACTAGCTTTCATAGTTATTCAATCGAAAGATATGTTTTGTGAAACAACGGTACTTTTTTTTGACTCACCCGGTAGATTCATATACTTTTCGAAAATTCGAATTTAAAAAATGGAATTTCATCAAAACATTAGTAAATGCGTAAATCACCTCCGGAATTTCTGAAAATTTTGGGAAAAGTTCCAGATAAACGAGAGAAAATCAGTCAGGGATCGGAAATGTTGTTCAAGAAACCGAAAAGTTCGAGATCCCGAGAGGATTTTGGCCCAAACAAGTGCGTAGTTTCCAAGGGACCGGGAAGAAAGTTCGAAATACCGAAAAGTTTGAGTTATCGAGTATTCGAGAGTCGACTGTAAGTGAATATAAATCATTGGGTTATGATGATTGTGTTTAGCACAGAATTGCGAACGAAATGATTTGATTGGTTATCGGAATTACATAAACGGAATATGGAAAACTTCTGTATAACTTCTGATGAAATGTAATTACGAAAAGCTTAATGTGATACCAACGTATTTGACGGAAAACGCAAATCAAAAATTAAAGTTCTTTCTAAAATTCTACAAGTTCTGTTGCAGACAGTTTCCATTTTTGTGGAAATTTCAAGATTTTAAAACTGCTTGACTTTTAAGCAGCGAACCAAACATATTTTAAAACATAAAAATGTTTTTCGTGAACACACAGCTTAAATTTGTTTATTGTTTTCCAAATTGCTGTCATTGTTTCAAAAAATCTTTTCTTTTCATTCACATCTTAATCGACCATTAAAAATTTAATTACATTTTTCGATGACATTTTCCGTATTTTTTCAAAACCCACTTTTTCGTTTTTCACAAAAATATGCTAGCCGAAAGAGCTTGAAAATGGCTTTCCATTGATGTAAAAATTATTTTGAAATTCGGTATATTCATTTAAAAAAACAACTTTAAAATTTCCATTTCCAACATTACGAAACACACTGTATTTAACATTTCAGAACTAAACATTAAAGAAAATATGCATATAAACAATTAAAAACAACAGCTTCTTCAACAAATTTTCGACATCTTGCGTGCCTTCATCAGGTTACAATGGTACAAAGTTCATAGAAGGGCATTTAAATACTTAAAAAGAGCGCGAAAAGTAATTAAAAATAAATAAATAAAAGCATTGTCGAGATTGGATGTGGCCTGGTTTCTGTACACTACACTTTTATACGTTAGCACCCGGTTTTTATATATAATTTAAAATACTTTAAAAGATTAAAAATATTAAAGCTGATATATACATATATACAGTAAAATTGATACAACAAGTTTCTTAAAAATACAAGCCCGTTTCAAACACATTCATTCACACGAACATATAACAACCATCACCTCCTTCTGTTACTCAAGATGATGGCAGACGACTAGACCATAGAAATACAAAAAGAGATAGAATAACATCGATGAAATTTCCTTTGTACCATCCGTGTTGTAATTACTGGTGGCCGTATACAAAGTTGAATTTCAAAAAATTTAAAATTTCGCGCTATATATGGAAGTCTATTGTTCCCCGTAATAAAAGTCGTAATTCAGATCTAGAGATCTATTGTTAATTTTTCAGAATGTGGGACTTCAGCTAATGTCTTTTTATCAATTCTGCATAATTATCAAAATTATTAGAATTATTCAGATGGTAGCATAACGAAAAATAAGTTTGTGTTTTACGATTTGACGAGAATAATATTCGTATTCATTGCTTTCTCGTGATCAACTAAACAAATATGTAAAATCATATTGAAGATTTTGAGATTGATGTTGATATAAATGACGACAATAACATTGACGAAAGTAAACTTGACTCTCGTAATGAACATGTATGTTTTGAAGTGGAAATATTTCTGTTTGAACGAACATGAACAATTTTACAAATTGTTCTCCGGATAAGCTGTCAGCTTTCTGATGAAACAGAGATCATCACTGCTTTGTCGTAAATATGCCTTGACATATATAAATGGCATTAAAAGCATATTTATGTATAAAATGTATATTCCGACTGCCTAAAATTGGAGAAAAATACTTCAACTTCTTTTTCTGGAAGGTTTCCGTAAAAGTATAGCAAATATCTTTATAATCTAGTTTGGCAGAAACATAACTTTTTTCTCACTCAATCTCTGCACAATAGAAGATTGTTTTTACAAACTTAAAAATATACAGCTGTGCACGTGCGCTATTATTATATACCAGAGATTTTGATTGGTAGATTTATTTTTTCGGCGTGATAATTATTCGCCGACAATTAAGAAAGTGTAAACAATGTTTATGACCATAATTAAGAGGACGCCAATTAGTTTCGGTCCCGATCCTTACACCACAACATTCTATATTCCTTAGGAGGTCGTACTAGTGAAAACAACTTGAAAACGCTTTTAGTTCGTAAAATAATGAAACAAACGTCCGAGTATGTGAAATGAAAAGTCGAAAATATGTTTTTCATTATAGCATAAAAACGAAAAAACGAATTCAGTTCCGATTTTCCACAAAAAGTAGCTTTTAGAAGCCCTAATGAGGATAGCATGTTTGTTTTTACGAATAAACTTGTTAAGTATACTCGTTTTTGATTTAAAATTTTCGGTTTTTACTTCAAATTTTACCGAGTAGTTAAAAAATAATAAACATTGCATAAAAGAGAATGAGGCAAGGCAACACGCATGGATTCTCATTGTTTGAAAATTGAATAGAAATTTGAATAGATCTAAGGTGAGCTAAAGTTTGATGTTATTCTATCTCTTTTCGTATTTCTATGACTAGACAAACAAACATAAAACGTTACGATACATATAAGAAGGGATCCGATCCAGGTGAAAAGAAAGTAGACATGCTATCTTTCTAAACAGCCACAGGCTACTAACGCAAGCGCTTCGACAAGTGACCAATGTCAGTCAAGACATTGCAAGGATGGTTCAACCTGCCACATGTATGGGAATAGAGATACGTGTAAGAAGAAGAAGAAGAAGAAAAAGAAGATGAAGAGGAAGAAGAAGAAGAAAGACACACACTACCATTAAAAACTACGTAATATATACCTCATAATCATTTAGTCCATTCGGTAGGAAAGTATTCAGTTTATACTGCCAAAACTGTTCTTTCTTTCGTACAGATGTTTCATCTGATCCTTGATCAATTAATGTAAATTCCCAATCTAAAAAACCCTTGTGTCCCGCCTGGTCAAAGTGATTGTGTAATGACTGTTGGGGAACAGTTTTGACAGTATGACGATTGTTACAGGATTTGTAGTTGTTAAATCTAAGCCTAAATTTTGTAGTGGAGCTGCCAACATATTGAACACCACATGTTTTACAATTAAGTAAATACACCACATTTTCCGAGTTACAGTTAAGTTGGAAGTTCCTGATTTTATACTTTCGACCATCCCTACTTGCAAATTCAGTGGTTTTCGATATAAATGGGCAGACACCACAGCGTTTTCCAGAGCATCCGTTGCATTTTCCTATTTTAGGTTCCTGTTGCGGAACTTTAGCACGAACTAATAAATCTTTAAGAGTCTTACCTCTTCGAAATCCAATAAGAGGGATGCTCTGAAATACGTTTTGGTGAGCTTTATTACATGCTAGAATCACTTGAATTTTCCGTAATATCCTGTATAAATTCCTGTAAGCCGGGTGGTACGTAATATTTAAAATAAACTTCCTTGATTTCGTTGTTTTTCTCTGTTTGTGTTCTTTCAAAAGATCTTCCCTTTTAAACTTCCTACCCTCTAAAACCTTTTTTCGTACTAGCTTTTCGTCATATCCTCTGTTTATTAGCCAAGCCTCTAGATCGTTGCACCTTTTGTCAAACAATTCATTATTAGAACATATCCGATTGAGCCTCAATGTTTGACTATAAGGGATAGAGCTTTTGCAGTGCCATGGGTGACAAGATGTTGGGTGTAGGTACTGGTGTGTGTCTGTAGATTTGACCAAAAAAGATCTGTGAGAAGTTTTTCCCCATTACGGATAACTTGGATATCAAGGAAATCTATTTTGTTACTGGAGTAATTCGCCGTAAACTTAATGGTTGGATGGGCCTCGTTAAGGTATTGCAAGAAGTTTTTTAGGTTTTCTTCGCCATGTTGCCAAAGTAGGAAAATATCATCGATATACCTCCACCATACCAGGGGCTTCAGTGGAAAACCCTTTATAAGTTTTTCTTCGAGATACGACATAAACAAAATAGCGTATGGTGGGGCCATTTTAGTCCCTATTGCAGTACCTTTCGTCTGCTTAAAAATCTCACTATTGTGTTCAAAAACATTATTCTCAAGTACACACTTCGTAAGTTCTAGGAGGCTTTCTGTCGATATTGTTTTATCCAGACGTGAGTCCAAGGCCTGTTTTAATGCATCCAACCCATCATTGTGAGGTGTATTTGGGTATAAACCAACCACATCAATTGTACAAAGAAGAATATTTTCTGGTAAAGGAGGAAGTGCCGACAATTTCTTGAGAAAGTCATTTGTATCCTTAATATAGGATTTTACCTGCATGGCTAAAGGTTTTAAATGATAGTCCAAAAATGCTGAAATGTTTTCTGTATAAAAAGAAGAGTTAGAAATTACCGGTCTGCCTGGAACATTATATAATCTTTTGTGGATATCTTATATATAATAGCGAGTGTGTGTCACACTTTTTTCACGCTTTCACTCTCTAAAATTTCGGGTCGTTTTTGCGGTCACTTCTTCATAATGGTGTGTCAGACCACGGCAGTTAATGTTTTTCTACGATTAGTATAAGGAGAAGACATTGCATTGCATTTAATCGTTTCAAATGTTTTGATTATTCGCGAGATCAAGAAACAATAGACAACAACGGAAGTTTTGCACGAAGATTTATTAACGTTTTTAGGGTAAGTACGCTTTAGAACTTCTTTGTTTGTTTGTTTTGTTTTTCTTATAGTATTAATAGGGTTTCTGCGTCACTTTCAGAAAAACCCGTAAAATGTTTTTACACAGGATACTAGTACTATATATATATATATATATATTACGTCATTGGACGATTTCATTGGAGGACGCAACAGTAGTGCGCTATTCATATGTTAATAGGTACATTTTTATTTACGGTACGGATATTGGTGCTACAGCCGCCATATCCGTATATATCGAAAAGGCAAAAAGCCCTGGGGACGAGGTTGGATAAATTTTCTTTTTCTAAAACACTTTACACATCAAAAAAATAGACGAATAAACTGAAAAGAATTGTGAAGGTTATTGAGTACACTAGAGATTTAAATTGTAAGAATTTTTGAAAGTAGCTGGTTGTTAAAATACTAAATACTAAAAAATACTAATACTAAAACTTAACAAAAAAAATCTGCGATTCGCAAATTGTACAAGTTTTGCAACACCATACTTTGTGGTGTTTTTCATTTTTCAAAACCTTCTTCGGGATCTTCATGCATTTTCTGTGAAACCAAATTTGGCAAGCCGAACATTGTGCCATAAACGACCCATTATCTTTGGCAACGTCGGAATCGAAAAAGGCATCTCTGCAAACACAATACATGCTGTAATCTACCATATGAATCTACATACATTGATTTTGATTTGAGTCCTGCCGGTACCACTTATCTTTTCGTATTCTTTCGTCAGGTGAACAAATGAATTCATATAACGAAGGAAATTTCAAAATTACCTAAGCAACGGCGGCCGTTCTCCCTAGCAATAACAAATTGGTGAATAATCACTTAATATACCTAAGTTATCCTTCATTGTCAATTGAGCACTAAAACTATAAAATAAGTTGAGCATGTTCTGGTTCATATAAATAGTTGAGCATGCTTTAAAGATGTCTACGTGCGCGATAAAAAGCGCGTCTTTTCTAACTAACTAGGAGTGTAAGTAATTTATTTCAGAAGCTATAGCACATTTACAACAATTACAGTGTAATTAATGGAGACCACCAAATAGTAAAACACTAATCTAGTGATGGCCACCAAGGATAAATAATGCAACAGATTGTATGATGTGGAAACTAGTATATAAAGAATAGTACAAGACGGATACAAAATAAAAAGAAAACAACAACAACAAAAAAAAACAAACAAAAAAACAACACCAACAACAACAACAACAACAACAACAAAAAAACAAACAAAAAAACAAAAAAACAATCAAAACAAACAAAAACAAACTAGAAATAACAAAAACAAACTGAAAATAACAACAAACTTTTCAATCAAGGAAAATATTGATTCATGAGAACTTCTTTACAATGGGATTTGAATTTACCAAGACTGAGTGAAGAGAGATCATGTTGTAACAACTGGTGTTTCATGTTGTTCCAAGAAATAATGCATTGATAATGAATCGAATTCAAACCAATTATGGATGTTCTGATCAAAGGTCTGGCGAGGAGGTGGATAGAAGAGCCACGAGTGTTGTGAGCTGTTGGAAGAAAATGTAAACTGAAAAGATTACGAATGTCAATAGGAGCAAGAGAGTTCAAAATTTCATATACGAGAATTAAATTGAAAAAATAAATATAGTCAGAAACCCTGAGAACTTTTAGAGAGTAAAGGAGTGGTTTTGAAGAATGTCTAAAATGAGAAAAAGTGATTAAGCGAAGAGCAGTTTTTTGCAGTTTAATAATGCGATATTGTTTTGGTAGGGCTTGACCTCAGACTTGACAAGCTTAATTTGTATGTGATGAAAATAGAGCAGGATACACATTAATTAAAGTATTGCTGGGTAAGAAGTGTCTTAGGATTGAAAGTGCACCATTAGTTTTTCTTAGCTTTAGGGCAAGATAATTAAAATGGGATTCCCAATTAAGATGGGGGTCCAGGATAACACCCAAGTAACGAACAGAGTTTGTAAAATGTAAAATCTAATATTGTAGTCAACCTGTTTATTCTTATGTCTGAAAAGAATAACTTCTGTTTTAGTTGCATTGAGTGAAATTTTGTTAGCATTAAGCCAGTGTAGAAGATGTTTGAGGTCAATATTTATATGCTTTTTAATAGATTTAAGATTCGGGCTAGAGTAAAAAAGGCTAGTATCATCAGCAAAATGAAAAACAGTTGAGTAAAGGATAGAGTTGGCAAGATCATTGATATAAATTAAAAATAATAGTGGCCCAAGTACAGAGCCCTGAGGCACACCATGTTTGATTAAAGAAGAGGATGAAAACAAGTTGGCAACTGATACAGATTGATTGCGATTTGAGAGGTAGGATTTGAACCAGGAGTTAGCAATTCCTCTAATTCTATAGTGACTTAATTTGTTCAAGAGAATTTCATGGTCCACTGTATCAAATGCTTTCTGAAGATCTATAAAAATACCATAAGAAAATAAGAAAAGTTACCTTTGTCGAGAATTTTTCGAATGTTCTCAGTCAAACTAATAAGTGCATGTAGAGTAGAATGCTTGCTCCTGAATCCAAATTGCTTATTAGTCAAAATTTTGAATTTGTCAAGGAAAGACAGAAGTTAAGAAACTCTCATAAATGACCTCCCGTAATTCGAATATCTCTCTAATTCGAAAAAATCTAAAGTCATCGACAAATTTCCTTAAGAAACTCTCATAAATGACCTCCCGTAATTCGAAGCTCTGTAATTCGAAATCCTCTCTAATTCGAACTCATTTTTAGGTCACGACGGGAAAAAATCGCTCTCTAATTCGACTTCTTATCATGTAAGGAGGCCCTTAGGTCAATCGAACTTATTTTCGAATTTCGAATTTTCATTCGAATGAAAGAACGTCAAGATCGAAAAAAATTGCTTTGGATCGAAGGACCAGACAAAATGGCAACATCGAATAAAAGACAACACAAGGAGCATGGCCTTGAAATCAAATACAAAGCCCTGTTAGAGTTTGAAAAAGGCAAATCAAACAAAGATGTTTCAAAATTATTTGGAGTTCCATCAAATACGCTGTCTACTTGGGAAAAGAATAAATCAAAAATCGTGGAGCATTCCAGAAAGGTAGTACTTCTACCAAAATAGTTAAGGTAGATACATACGACCAAGTAAATCAAGCTGTGCTTCGGTGGTGAAAATTTGACTTCAAATACGAAATGACTGCCCCGTGGCGGGAAACAACCTTGCCAACTATCCTGTCCCGATATCCGCTGGAAGATATTTTCAACGCTGATGAATTTGGGCTGTTCTATCAGTGCTTTCCTGACAAGACCTACCATTTTACCAAAGAAAAATGCACCGGAGGAAAAAAAGCAAGGTGCGTCTAACTGGAATGGCTGCCGGAAATGCGTTTGGGAAAAGGTTACCAATGTTCGTAATCGGGAAATCAAAGTGGTAGATTTTGACTGTTTTGTAAATAAAAAGCAGACAAATATTGATGAATTTTTCAAACTTATTTAGAAAAGATTTTTGAAAGATACTTAGTAAGGTGTACATGAAAGTAAAGTCTCGTTCTTTTTGTTTAAAACTAATTTTTTTTTAAATTCTAATTTCTCTCTGTAATTCGATTTTTTTTTCGAAATTCGAATTAAAGAGACCTCCCCTAATTCGAAAAGCTCCCTAATTCGAAAAAATAATTGTCCCCCATGGAGGTCGAATTATCGAGAGTCAACTGTAGTACGGTACAGTTTTGAATAGGCTTCATTGCACTAATGTTTTCAAGAAAACTAACAAAAAACATTCTTTCGGTTTGATATGGATGCACATTCACGCACTCCGTTACGAATTCAACTCGCTCGTTGGTATTTGTCGAATGAAAATCCGTTTTTCACGCACTCCATATTTTCGCTGGCGAACGGGTGCACGCGCACCCACTCCGCAAACCTTATATATTGATTTATTGCACGTGGTGTGTGTTTCTCTCTCGCGCGCGTACTAGCAAAACGTTAATGAAACGGTAACCGAAACAGAGCGTGTTGCGCAAAACACGACCGACGACGTATTCATAGATTACGACAGAAATCACGTTCATTTGTGTGCGGCAAGTTATTATGCGCATGTGCGAACATTTTCTCTGAAAAAGCCGTTAAAGATGGCGGAGTGGACTGGAAGAGAGATTGCTTTTATTTGTTTTTCTGAATGATTATGTAATAAAAAGTATATTTAATACGGTTACAGACCGCTGACCGAATGTCATTGCAGACACAAGTCATTACTTTCACTTTTAAAATCATTTTTTTAAATTCTACTCACGTGGGGGAAGAGTACAGGATCAGCAAAGCGAGCACTGTACAAACTGCATTTCCCAGAAGGTTACTGACAAATTGCTGAAATATATCACAAAAAAAATTTTTCAGAGGGTTTGTTGAATATGTATTGGTAGTATTAAGGTATATGATGTAGATGGTGCATAATTTGATGTGGTGTCAGTTTTTTATGGTTATTTGTTTTGGTTCAAAGATGGCTCTCAGATCAAGCACCAAAAACCTTCATTCAGGAACACTTTACTCTTCAAGAAAGACTGTGAATGTGAAATTCTTTTAACTACTAACAAGAGGCCAAGAGGCCTGAAGGTCAGCGCTTTTGCCAAAGTTGAAAAATGGAAAAAACACGTTTTTGTTCCAGGAAGGTCAAAATAGGAATTCATGAGCGATAACTGTAATAGTGAAGTAATAGTAGGAATAGGACATTCAATGATAAAACCAAACAGGTCTGGTCTCAAAATTGTGTCCAAATTGTGCGACAAAACTTAATTCAATAAAATGTTTATCTAGAAATTAAAGATACAAACACTTATCAATTGTTCAATGATATCCGCACACAATGTACCTCTCCAATTGCAGCGCAAAGTTATCGGATCGAGTGGGACTCGAACCCACGACCTCTCGCTTGCCGGGCGATTGCTCTAACCACTAAGCTACCGACCCCTTGCGACCACACTAGTTCGTAGCAGCCCGGCAAGCGAGAGGTCGTGGGTTCGAGTCCCACTCGATCCGATAACTTTGCGCTGCAATTGGAGAGGTACATTGTGTGCGGATATCATTGAATAATATATAATCTAGACTGCACATTGGTTTCAGTTACTTATCAATTGATTTTCATCTATGCTATCTAAGGACATCATTACAAATGAAACAAATACGATTGTCTTTGAAGTGAATTGAATAAAATCGGATGGCGAATAAATGCAGGATTGCATTAAAATCAAAAGAAGTTACCAATTCCTTAAAAAAGCTTAAGGGGATTTTTTTTGAGTGGATTAATTTTTGCGACTTTTGCGACTTTTGCCCAAATTCGCAAAAATAAATCCACGCAAAACATCAAGACATATGAGCGATTGGCAAAAAATAATCCAGGCAAAATTTGATGATTTTCTTTGCTCATTTTTCGGCTCAGTGTCTATTAACACTTATCAAGCACCCATTGGTTTTGCAATGTGGCAGGCATGGAAATGGTGATTTGCGCTGCTACCTCTAAGCTATATTACAAAATACACACATTGCACTTTGTGCACATTCGCAAAATCAAATCCAAACATTTTCCTTGAGAAGCTCTGACTCGGAAAAATTAATCCACATAAAACGTTTTCAAACCGTGGTTTGCGAAAGTTAGTCCACGCAAAAAAAAATCCCCTTAAGGTACTTCGCAAAATTTCACGCAGACCTTTATTCTAATGATTACAATGAGTTCAAAAGCAAGCTTCTCACACACATTACAAAGATGAATTCTGCAAAGGAAGGACTAAAAATAACTGATAATGTTAAAAACTACCATGAGCTTGTATGAGTGGTAATGCACCATTCATACATTTTTGCCTTTCTTCACTGAAAATAAAAAAGGCATGCAATAGAACTGCCGATTATTTAAGATTAAGAAAACAAAAGAGACTGCTGGTCATGCAGAGACACAGAGTAAAAAACAATTTACGATACAAAAAATATATAAGTGAAGAAATTAAAGAAAATGACAAGACTATAAATAAGTGAAGAGACTTATAATGACTCCACATAGGTAATTTGTTCATTTGTTCAATGTTGATTATTGAAAAGACAACGTTCATGTCGAAAGTGATGATGTAGAGTTTACAAACGTATTATATTTTGTTCTTTTGCTTGATAATTACTACATTACAACAAACACAGAATATCATTGTTAGAGTCATTTTGGATTAGTGCACTACGCACTTTCACCACAGGTAACTAAATGTTTTGTAAACTTCAAAATAATGTCTGTTAATTTTTGTGGATGACTAGATAATATAGATTTCTACATACACATTTTATTTTTGTGTGCATAAATTTTTATTTTAGACAGGATAAAGTGATATTGGAAACTTGCCTATATTGATGGACACATTTGTATGAATACATAAAAAATAACATATACATATCCGATGTAATATCAGGTGTCCTTTTTGGAGGCAGCAGAGCTCTCTCTATCTCCAGGTCTGACCAATATATAGCACAAAACACAAAATCAGCCCTAGCTAACTGACCAGTATAATAATAACAGGTTCAATTATAATATACGGTGATAATATTACGAATTTCTTTACTTCTCTGGTGTAAAATGACCCTTTCCTTTAGCTTTTATTTCCAAAATGATTATCTGTGTTGGGCAAACCGTAAAACTCATGTTTTAATTTGATGCCGCACTCACCCTGATAAAATAACTGTAATTATAAATTATCTGAAAAATCTGAATTAAGCCACAATTAACAGACAGCCTCTATTCTACCCTTATTTTTAAGTGCTATCAGCTTTTAATGAGGACTCCAGGTTAGCACTGTGGACATGGGGACGGACAAACGCTAATTTTTTTTTTTTTTTTTTTTTTTTAAATGAGTTGCTCCCTGCAAGGCCGAAGCCACTACTAGGCAGAAAGCTACAAGATGAGAAAAGGAAGAACAGTTATAAAGACAGATGAGAGGGATGAGAAAAGGAAGAAGAGCTACAAAGACAGAGCAAGGTGGCGGTTAACCTTGGATTTAAAAGATTGCAGATCATACTCAGCAGGAAAACAACTATGAGGGAGAGAATTCCAGAGGCGAGCAGTCCGAGGGAAAAAGCTAGATGAATAAAAGTTCTTATGGCAAGTTGGGACCTGAAAAGTCAAAGGATGAGAATTCGAAGAGAGGCGAGTGTTCCGAGAGAAAGTCTTTAGGAGAAGAAGTCAGTTGATGCAAGTCATCCGAACAATGCCCATGAAAGTATTTATAGAAAAGAGACAGGGAAGCAACGTTTCTCCGATGTGAGAGGGGAAGATCAGCTGCTTAACGCGCTGACCAATAAGCTATATAATGATTAATGTATTTTGAACCTTTACATTTCCTTTTGTCTGCTGCGGTGTCATTCTTTGAGCTGCCAGAAGGAGTCACCCTAAGAAAATGCTCCTTCATAAAATTAAGTAATCTTTCCGTCCACTAGGTATTCTTCCATACACAGATTGTGAGTACTTAAATTCTGGTTGGATATTTTCACCCCCTTCCTCACTGTACAATCCTAATCCTATTTTCCATTTTTGTATAAAGGGGATGATCTTTTAGAACGTGCAGTTTTGCCTTTTCATTTCTGGTAACCATTCTATCAGTTCTTTTAATAATGTTTTTATTACTTGAATAAGAATCAGTTTGTTCTAAAATGGTACAGACCTCAGTGGCCGAACCAACTTGACCCTAGACTTATAAACAGGTTCTATTTGTGAAATCCAAGTCCAGAGTCAACATGGTACAGACCTCAGATACCGTACCAACTTGACTCCCAACTTATAAACAGGTTCTATTTTTGAACTCCAAGTCCAGAGTCAACATGGTACAGACCTCAGTGGCCGTACCAACTTGACCCCTGACTTTATAAACAGGTTCTATGTGAAATCCAAGTCCAGAGTCAACATGGTACAGACTTCAGATACCGTACCAACTTGACCCCTGACTTATAAACAGGTTCTATTGTTGAAATCCAAGTCCAGAGTCAACATGGTACAGACCTCAGTGGCCGAACCAACTTGACCCTAGACTTATAAACAGGTTCTATTTGTGAAATCCAAGTCCAGAGTAGAGATAGGAAAGTGCCGATTATAGCGCAAAATTGTATCCCTCATAAACATAACATGGAATCATATGATTTCGGGAATTTCCCTACTATAGCTAATATTATCATCTAAGACCTTTGTTTTCATAACGCGATACGAGTTATGAAACGTGTTATTTTGATTACATAACAAATAACAACACGTAAGCAGTTTTAATTATTATTATATAACCACAAATTACTCATAAATGTAAACAATTAAATATCTCATAAAAATGTAGTAAAAAGCAGTTTGTAGTAGTTTCATTTTTATAACATAAATGAGCTAACAATACATATAACATACAGATCAGCGTAGTCTAGTGGATAAGAACGCTAACTTGTAACAACAAGGTCGTGTGTTCGAACCCCACGCAGTTCGTCTGAGAGCAAGTATATATACTTCGGCGGTTGTAGATCTCTCATGTTCTGGTTGTAAAACTTGCATGAGTGCGCACTTCCCCGCAGTTGTGTTGAATATATCGCGGAATGGTTAGCATTGCGTCTGGGTGATTTATCACTGTCAGGTTTCTCTGGTCCATAGAGACATTCAGGTTACCGTCATTTCGATCGAAATTCAACAAACGCCAGGGCTTAGAAGTGTTAGCATGTATCCACAATGCCGGCTATAATTGCAAACTACATGCGCTGATCAGCGAAATACATACCATATACTAAACATCGTGGTAATCGCTAAAACCAAAGCTATTTTCTCTTCTTCGTGAGATGGGAGTGAATCTGTTTGACTCACTACTCTTTTGTGAACTTCTTTTTGAGAACTTTTATTTTTTGTTTGCGTTGGAGAGCTAGTCACTTTGGGTGAAATATGATGCTCTTGCACGACATTAATCATTTTATTTCTTCCGAGGCTCAAGTTGTCATTAGATATGAGAATTTTATTATTATAACCAGACACTCCCGACTTGATGTTTAGATTCATGTCACTAGGTAACATGTAAATACCTTGTCCAACAGAATAATCAACTTTGCTTGAAGCGTAATTTAAAGTATCTTGATAACGTTTAATGTCATCTTGAATATCAACTCTGCGGTTAACAATGTCTTCAAAGTTGTTCATAAAAACTCTTTGAGCTGTCAAAGAGCTTGAATTATTACCTAAAATAGAAGAACGAGCTGAGGCTTGCGAACTAAGAACAAGATAAGCATATGCTCTAACACTCTCTGAAATTTTTACAAGACCTGTTTTTGTAAAGCCTTTAGATTTTTCTATAATCCATCGTGTCATGGAGTCGTCTGTGAAATAACTCAGACCTGGCGTTGGATAGTCTCTACGTCTTTTTTGATACGAGCTGTAAAAATATTGCCCTTTGTATTTTTTAGGATCAGAATCGACATCATATTCACTACAGATTTTTAAAAACTCTTCTTTGTTATAAGGATTATCGTATTGGTTGAAACTATCTTCAAAAGGTAGAGGTGTCTGCAGACGCTTAATGATTCGTCTAATATGATAATAGACGTGAAAACGATATACTGCTCTAATCATAGGAGTAGAGCGACCTTCTTTCAGATGTTCAGAACTGACCCCACAAGCACTTGAAGCACACCAAGTGACAAAATTGAGTTGGGTTTGCCATAATTTAAATGGTTGTTCCTGCCAAATTTTCATGCGTTTTTCATTTTCATCCATTTCGTAATTAGTAAAAATATTGGGAAAGCTCGCAGGAAAAGAACCATTTTCAGAGACAATAATTGTTTGTTTGTATAAATCTTTAGAATTCAATATCTGAAGGTATTGTCCTCCATTTGGCTTATAAAGCGCATTGGGAGCATATTTAAGAATGTTCTCCATTATTTAAAAATATAATCCTCTATTCTCTAATACAAGAAATGTATATCACAGTAAATATCGCAAAAGGAGAAAAGACAATCTATTTTTCTTACCCCATTCAAAACTTGGATGGCTCAAAAGAAATTGCATTGGTTGATATGTTTGCAGACAATGTTACGTATGAAATAACCAAAGAGTTGAAACTGACTCATGAGAAAGCTGAAAAGTTGGTACCTCAAGGAACATTCACGAGCAGGGAATTGAATGCCTTTTTAGCAGGTGCCTTTTTAGCAGGTGATGTAAAACTTACCTCATTAGACAAAGACCCTCGAATAATCAAAACAAATAAGCTCGCTAAAATAATCAAAATTAATTTGCATCTATCTGAACTCGACAACACTCAAAATCTTGAGAATGGAAAGCTAAGTGATATTTTACTAACCTATCACATGGCTGAATATAGTGACTTCACACATGTTGAGCCTAAAAACCCTCAGTACAAAAAATTAAAAAATGGTGTATTTCAGTCTCTCACGTTGAAACTCACAGATCAACATTGCAATATGCTAAAAGAAGACCTAGGAAGAACCGTTGTTTTGCACATCCGCTAAACCGAGATAAAAAGTAATAATTAATTATATATATCATAATTAATAATGGAGTATGGAAAGAGGTTAAATCCAGAACGTTCACTTAGAACTGCCCGCGGTGTAAAAGGTTCTCGTCAAAAAGTAATTGTCACACACAATCCGAGTGAGATCGATCAAAATCAGTTATTATTGGTTAGGTTTCCAAATTTAGGAAGTGATGATGTCATTATCCCAGGAACAACGAATCTAAGTTTTGATATTGAACTCGAGTCGACAGCTGACACGAAAAGAACATTGGTCAGTAACATTGGAAGAGCTATCGTTAAGAAGTTGGCTGTCAAGTTTGAAGGTAATGAGATATTGAGCATCGATGACTTTGATCTTTTTGGGTGCTACAGAGATTTATGGTTAACCAAGTTTGAAAAGAGAAACGCGATAAGACAGGGTATCATCATCGACGATGTGTGTACAGAAAATTGTATGAAATTGAGGATCAACGCTTCTGATAAAGATGATAATGATGATGAAGACAAAGCCATTGCTGACACCTATAAAAACAAGTTTGTCATTCCACTCGACTTTGAAATGCTAGATAGTACTATCCCATATTATCAAGCCGGATTAGGTAATAGGCTTTGCTATGAGATCACATTTAACGATTATAACCGAGTTATCTATTCTGACCCTCCAACTTCTACCGCAGGTCAAAGAAAAACCCCAGACGGTAAATACAAAATATCCAACATCTCACTTGAATATGAGCTTGTGACACAACCCACGTTGGCTAGACAAATCGCTTCTGAATATCAAAACATGGCTTTGCTCTATGATAGGATTTTGCGGCACAGACAAATTAGAGTAAACAAGTCAGACACAACGTGGAATTGGTCATTCAACACACCTGCCAAATCTTTGAAGGGTATTTTAGTTCTATTTGAAGAAGAAAAATCCTACAAACGAGAAACCTGTAAATTCTACAATCCAAAGATCAAAAAGGTATCAGTCATCGTTGAGGGTAAGCCTAACCAACTTTTTGCTCAAGGGATGCAGCCGTTTGAACAATACAATGAGATTTGCAAGTATTTTGCTGAAGGAAAACCAAAAGATAATAGCGTCGGTGAAAACCGAAAGCGCTTGGGATTACATGATGTAAAAGTCTCTGATTACTTGACAAACAAGTATGCTCTATGGTTAGATTTCAGAACAATTGATGAGAATGCTTTGCATGGGACTGGTCGAAAGATTGAAAATGCGAGTGAAGGCATCACTTTACAGATTGAAAAGACCGCTGAAACTGCAGGAAACTTAAACGCATATATATATCTAATAATGGACGCTCAACTAAACATACAAAACGGTCAATTTATGTCTGCATTATATTAGTAAAATGGATACACTTTACATGAAAGAGCCTCACACAGCATTATTCGTTGGACCAACATCGTGTGGTAAAACGGATCGTGTTGTAAAATTATTAGAAAATGAATACTTTGATCACTTTGATTTCATCGTGATTATATGTCCCACCTTAAGGTGGAATCAGACTTACAGAGATCGGAAGTGGTTCTGGAATGACAGCTATGTGATTTTAATTGAGCTGGAAGGTCAATTATATGAATGGATTAAGAGTATGGACTTTTTCTGTGCAGAATATAAAACCTTATTTTTGATTGATGACATCATCGCTGATGAAAAATTGGATAAAAAGAGACAGCCTTTGCTCGAGTTGGCAATTAGCGGCAGACATCGAAATCATTCGCTCTGGTTACTCACACAATCATACACAGCTATACCTAAAAATTTACGACGGCAAGCTAAAATGTTATATGTGTGGTACCCAAAAGATAGAAATGATCTAACCACCATTCATGAAGAGAACGATGTCATTGATTCGCAAGAAGAATTGAAAGATGTCAAGGAAAAACTGAAAGGAGGGAAACACGCGTGCCTAGTCATGAGAATGGATTACCCAAGAACGTATGTGATTTGCTAAGCAGGTTGACGTTATTTGTTACAAGAGTCATGTAACAAAAGTATAAGTTTTGCAAGACTGTTATAAGAGTGCTATACACCAAATTTCAACAAAGCTATAAGAAGATAGCAAACTCTTATACAGCAAATTACAACAAAAGTATAAGAAGATAGCAAACTCTTATACAACAAATTACAGCAAAATTATAAGAAGATAGCAAACTCTTATACAGCAAATTACAGCAAAATTATAAGAGAATGTAAGAAAATTATAACAAACACAACAAAATGATAGAATATGTCAACTTCATGTCATTAAGCATACTGCTGATCTCGCTATTTTGTTTTTATTCTGTATTAAAAAAATACCTCTCCCTAATAAAAATGGCGGAAACAGCGATCGATAATTTAATCAACCAGAGTTATGATGTTCCGGGTGAATTTCCACCTTCAGATGGTAAAAGACAAAAATTACTCGAGTGTGTCTTAACTGGAAATAGCAAGCTATACTTAGGGAAAATGTACACGGAAGAGCAAATTAACAAACTCAAAGATGAAGAGGTAGAAAAACTTTTTAGTATTTACGAGGCTAAACTATCAGGTCAAATGGTAAAATCCTTGGGGAAATCACTCATACGTATTTATTCCATGGGAGCTTGTGCAACGTTAGGAATAAACAATCAAGATGCGTTGAGCAATGACCTGGAAACTGACCCCTTCTTAAACTCTGCTCTTCAAAGATTTACATGTGACTTATATTATAAATTCGGCTCATTATTAGCACCACTCAGTGTTGGACTTATTACCGGGAGGCATTATATCAATGAAAGAAATTTAAATAAATACGATGATAATATAAATACAGCAGATAATAAAAATGTCAGAAGAACAGACTCCCATTCAAGTGACAACGAAGAACCCAAAAAAGGTTGAAGCGGGTAAGAAGTTGGCGGAATACAACCGTAAAACACGAGAACAATTAAAACAAGTGTCACCTCAAAAAGAAATGGAGAAGCCTGAGGCCTCTCTCACCAAACCAAATGAACAACCTATGAACTACACCTATGGTGTAGGTGGAATAATAGCTCTCGGTTTAGTTGGTGGATTTGCTTATTTTGTGTATAAAAAGAAAGAGCAAATATTACCCCGTGGGTCACCATCCACCCCCCTTCCACAAAAATCTAAAATACCAGTGAAAATCAATAAACATGAAATGGAATAAAAGGATAAATAACGCTATATATAATCTCGCAATATATGTAACAAACATGGACAAGAAAAATATCGTCAACGATTTATATCACGCATCAGTCATATCGGCACTCGCTATCGGCTACTCTATGCTTGTAAAAAAGGTGTTAAAAATGACACCTCCCTCTATTCAAAAGTTCGACTTGGAAGATACGGGAAAACTAGTTGCCATTATCGCCGCTAGTGAAGTGACAAAGGACTACTTAATCAAACAAAAGATTTTGCCTGAAAATATCGATATCTAAATATGGCTTCTATCGCAATGATGTTGGGTGGAGCTTTAGCTAACGCTTTGGCTTTCACAGGATCAAGCTATCTGTTTTCAAGTTTATCCAAAGACAGAATCGATAAGGAAAGAAAACGTCATGATTTGGCCATAGAAAAATTACAAAAAGCACAGATTGAATGGCAGCAAAAACGACAGGAAAGGATCGATTTCATCAATAAACAACTATTGCTCGAAAAGAAGGCTGATTCAAAATTCGTAGAGCTAAATGATGCAATGAGAGAGTACAATAGGGTGTTTAGTAATCATCTTGAACCGCTACCACGGGAGCCTGTATTGAGCGACTTTTATACACCGAGTCATGATCAACATGAAAGGGAATTGACTTTTATAGCTATGAGTATGCTTGGAATTGGTGGAATTGTGTGGTATTTTGAAAGATGAAGACCATCAACAAAAATTATGTTACACGATACATGTAACATATACACTTTCAGATGGTTACCGTCTAGTGACAAGGTACGTATAGATCAACCCTCCAACCCCTACAATCAGAGCCCATAAATTTTGACTTAACCAACCTACAACTTCTTTTGCTCTGTTCAATATCCATGATACGATAGACCCAATTATTCCAGGTAAAGCCTCTGCCGCTTTAGATGCCAATCTACCTAGAAGTGATGCTAACGCTTTGAGTTTATTTTTTATCCATTCCTTTGCATCGTCCTTTTTATCACCACCTTTGTCAGGATTTTGTGAAGAGCTTCCAGCTGCTGATCCTCCTGGTAACAAAGCTTCCACAAGAACACCGATAGCCATACCAAACGCTGTCAGAATGCTAACGATTGTTATACCTTGTTCACGGAATAGTGTTCGTATCCTTTCACCTAATGTGGTATCTTTGTCGAGGACTTTAGCAATGGTTTCTTTGATGCTCGTAACTTGACTGTTTAGTTTGCCTTTGAGAATATTAATGTTCTCTTTCCTAGCTTTCAACTCTTCACGTAATCCCTCCATTCTCTCTTCAACCTCTTTTCGTTGTTCATCTGTGTATGTTGCATCATTTTCCATTTCTTCCAACTTGTTTTTCTCCTTATCGATATGCTGTTCTGTTCGAACCTTTTTTGCAACCTCTTCCTGAAGACCTCCTCGTATGTTTCTCAGTGTTTTATCCAATCCTAACAGCTCACGCACAGGATATTCAAATAGATCACCGGTCTGGGTTGATTCATGATCGACCGATTGTTGTCTAAGCGTTGAAATTAAATCTTCCGTACTGTTCACCACATCACCAGACATATCTTCCAACTCTACATCGGTTGCTGTTGTGATTTTAGATGTCGAAGGAAGCTCTTCTGCTATTTTGCTAAGTACAGCTGCCTGTCCGGCTGAAAATTTGCTCTTAGGTATATCATACCCTAAACTACGTAACCTGTTCTTGCCCAATATTTCAACTATAGTACCGGGAGCCCTTAGTCTTCCATTGTTTGTCAATGGTTTGCTACTGTCTTTGTAGTATAATTCACCATCTCTAATTTCAAACTGATCGGTATATAACACCTCAGGTTTTGGCTGGAATTTTTCGGATAATCTATCATACAGCCCTTCAACTAGTTCTTTCAAAACTCTAGTATTGAGACTGTGACCTCCAAATGATGTTTCTCGTTCACCTGATGTATGTATCTGTGCACCCGTACGATCACCGGTCGGTATGAGAGGAAACGTCTCATCGGTTGTTTCATCTGTCGTCATCCCATGTTCTTCAAAGGGGTCAATGTCAATGTCCGCCATTTTATTTATTTAGAGGATAATTTATTATTAATTATGTTATAACAGCCCTCTAAATATGAGTTTTAAAATTTATCCAAAACTACCCACTGCTCCTGAGGATTTGAATGAGCAGGAAAAGTTTAACGCAAGCGTAATAAATTCAGAATTTAAAGAGTTGATAAAACTTAAGAACAAGTTTAGCATCAAGCTCAAGAGATACAACAAGGCGATAGAACGATCGATGCTACTAAATGCTGGCTCAAGCGCTATAACCATTGGCTCTGGCATCGGTTCAATTGCAACAGGGGCTACTATTATTGGAATGCCTATTTCTGCAGGATTAGGTGGTGTAGCCCTAGCCGGCTCTATCTGTACCGGACTTACCACAGCTGTCATCAAAAGATATCAAAAGAAAGTAGAAAAAGTCATAAAATTATATGACATTGTTACATCCCCAATCGCTGTGTTCGAAACTAACATAAGTCAGGCGCTGACTGATGGAAGGATCAATTACAAAGAATTCCAGGTTTTGCAGGGAACATATTACAAAGCTTTAGAAGGACTCAGTTCTACAGATAGAAAGATGGAGACTGAAACCCAAAATCAATTTCAAAAAAGTTTGATGATAGAACTCCAAAACCTGAAAAAATCCATAACCGAAAATGGTTACTAGGATGTGTGGTTATGTGTTCCTCAATTTGAAAAGTGATAAATGAAATGAAACTTATATAAAGAGATATGATCACAAGTATATATAGACAATGGAATTTCCAACATTTGCAACATTTGAACAATACATGGAGCAATTTGTTCCAATCATAAAGTGGAGAGAGCTACCTGAAAATGTGATTTATCATGTTAAATCTGTAGGTGAGATAGACACACCCGCATCTGAATTTGGGTCTGGAAAAGCTATGTATGCAGAGGTCCAAGACAGAACAGGAAATTTATATAAGACATGGTTGCCTGCAAGACTTTGCGTTGATTTGAAGGATTATGGTTGGAATTCTAGAGAAGCCTTTGTCAGACCGAAGGGGCTCAAACAATCTGAAAAGAATCCTGAAAGACAATTCTTTGATTATGACATTATGTGGCGCTAAACCTCGTCGCTAGACGACTCATCTTTACTTGTTTCTAGTAAAGATACTTTGTATGTATGGTTCACCAACCTTGCACATAATCAGGAGGTAGCTCTGTATCCTCAGGTATCAACATCAGCTCTTCTTTTACAAAAGATCGTTCAGGTCCATCTTGAAGGTAATACATTACGCGGTTACCAGGTTGATCTATTACCTCACTCAATCTATATGTCCTCTTTGACCATATTCTATCTGTTGCTCTTTTTCGATGGTCATCGTGCTGTTCACCCGGTTGCAATATATATCTATACAAACCATCTTGAGGTAGCTCTACTTCAGGTGGATAGCTCTCTCGTTTAGCGAGAGGCACCTCTTTCAATTTGATGGCATCTTTCGGTTTCATACCGATCATCTGCGTCTTCGTATCGTTTAATCTATTCACAAGTTTATACAAATATTTGACCCATGTAGATGATACCTTTTCCGAATCATTCAGTTCTTGAGCATCTTGTATTTTGAATAAATTTTCAGCAAGTATCTTGTTCAATGCCTCAACAAAAGCTGTATGGGTATGCTTATATTTAGTAGTTGCTCTTTTAATTTCAACATTATTCTTCTCCAACAATTTTGATACATCCGCTTTGAATTCTGAACCGTTATCACATTGAAATACTTTTGGATATGTTAACGGTCCGACCTTGTAGATGTCTTCGATCATATCGGCGACCTCTTTCGCTCTCTTAGTATTCAAAGGTCGAGCCACCTTATAGCGTGAAGCAACATCGATACCAGACAAAATGTACTTGTATTTATTACCATATAGCATATCACTAGGCATATACAATATATGAAATTGATGTATCTCATTCGGTTTAGTCACCTCATAATGTGGACGTTTGATCCTTTTCGGTGTCGGTAGATGTACCTGCCACAAAGCTTGCTTTGATAGCCACTTCTTAATTTCCTTTAGTTTGAAACCAAATCCTCTTAGATTGCGAACAGCCTTTTGTCCTTTCCATAAGTTTTGAGGTTGATAGTAAATTTCTTGAAGTTTAGAGTTTGACATCTTTTATTTATATATATTTTATTATTTTATTACGATATAACATGTGACAAAACAAACAAAAGTGGCTTAAAAGTTTTATCTCTTTTATATAAAGAATAAACATGACCGACAAAACAGTATCAGATTACCGATCAATGGGTTTTAATGTGTTGGTAAACTTATGTGCATCACGAAAAATAAAATATATTAAGCAAATGAGTAAAGCTAAAATGATCGAGGTGCTTGAAAAGAATGATAAGGATCCATTGTTTCTTTGTGACCCTGAAATGAAACAAGTATTTTATACACGCTATTCAAACTGGATAAAAAACAACGAAGAAAAATATCTCAGATATCGAGAGAATAATAAAGAGCAGAAAAGGATGGTTCGCAAACAAAATAAATTGGCTCGTTCACCCTCGTAAAGGGTGTTTTTTTTTGTTACTTAAAACCAAGTAACAAATGTTAACTAGATGGTCTGAAAAATTGGAAATTTTAAAACATCTTAAAGGATCATGATCACTTATATATTACACAACATGACTTCACGAAATACTGTTGTTGAATTATTAGCTAACTCACCAACATCAACGAGGAATGACCAACCTATTCCACCACCAAGATCTACTAGGCGATTCAAACCGGTCCGACCTGTTACAATTATTCCTAACCGACAAGACATGGATTTGTTTGAGCAGCAAGAAATGGCAAAAAATAGACCTCAGGTAAAAAGCAAGTTGAATGAATGGAGAGATTGGTTAATAAATCATGTACCTAAACCTATTCGTGAGAAAGTGAGTAGCGCTTATAGAGAGATGAAGAAGAAGATTCTCAATCTCTACAAGAGGAAGAATGATGAAAAAGATGAAAAATTAGTGAAACCAAAATCGTTTGTCCCCATTGAAATGGCGTTTGAGGGTTCTTACAAAAGGTTCAAGATAAACTCAAATAGAAAAAAGGACGTTGATTTGTTTCTCGAAAAGGTTCGAACCATTTTAAGTGATCTGATTATGAGAGAACTCAAAAACAAAAAATCAATAAAAATTCAAGCAACTGTGTGGATCAAATGGAGAAAGGAGCATTTATCCAATCCTGAAGCAACAATCTACGTCGATAAGGCGTTCAATAGCAATATGGAAACAATTCATAGTGAAAGTGATATATCTGATGTTGTTAATAATATGTTCAAAAAGATAATCGAACAGGTTGAAAACCCTGCATTACCTCAATCCGGTTTTGTTATCGATAAGATTTTGAATATTGATGTAGACTTTCACAAGCTAAAATTAACGAGAGGCAGCTCTTACTTGCCTTTACCTGAGAATTTCAGTGGGAAACGATCTGTTATCAATCCACATAACGAAGATGATGAAGAGTGCTTCAAATGGGCTGTTATCGCAGCTCTCAATCATGATAAGATTAAGAAAGATCCGCAAAGGATAACGAATCTCAAGAAACATGTTGATAAATATAATTGGGAGGGTGTATCGTTTGCAATGGCGCTAAATAAAATAGATTTGTTTGAGAAGAGGAACCCTGATATCGCTGTGCATGTTTTGGCAAAAGACGAGAAAGAAGGTATCTATATGTGTCGTAAGTCGAAGCATCTTGATCGCAAAGAAACGGTTGTTTTGTTTTTACTATGTGAAGAGGAAAAGAGACATCATATAGCTGTAAAGAACTTGAGCGGTGTCTTGGGAAAGGTCAACTCGAAGCACGAACATAAGGAGCATTATTGTATGAACTGCCTCCATGGATTTACCTCCATCAAAACTAGAGATAAACACTTTCAATATTGTAAAAATAATGATGTTGCGAAGATTGAGATGCCGAATGAGGGTAGCACCGTTAAGTTTCATGACGGTCAGTACCAGCTCAAAGCTCCTTTCATAATGTATGCTGATTTCGAAGCTTTGTCATAAGAGGTTTGTAAAGAACCGCGTAGCGTTATTGGATCATCCACTAAAAAGGTTGGTATACATATCCCCACAGGCTTCTGTTGTTATAGCAAATTTGCTCATGGTGAAGTTTCAGACCCTCTAACGCTTTATCGTGGTGAAGACTGTGTTTTACGTTTTGTAGATCATGCGGTAGGTGAAGTGAAAAGGCTATACAATATGTCCTAAACAAAGAATGCGCGACCTCACATATGAAGAGGAACAGGGATTTACCGATTCTCATAAGTGCCACATATGTATGAAAGAATTTGAAAAAGATAATATTAAGGTTAGGGATCACTGTCATTTTACTGGTAAATTTCGTGGAGCTGCACATCAGTCTTGTAATCTTCGTTATAAAGTGCCTAAATACATCCCGATCGTCTTTCACAATCTGAGCGGATATGATGCTCATCTGTTTATCAAAGAACTAGCCAAACAGTATGGAGATGAAGGGATTGCCGTCATCGCTGAAAACAAAGAAAAATATATCTCTTTCTCATTGGATGTTAAGGTTGGTGAATACACTGACAAAAATGGGGAGACTAGGGTTCAAAAGATACAGTTGAGATTCATCGATAGTGTGCGTTTCATGGCTAGTAGTCTGGATAACTTGGTAAACAATCTATCTGATGATCAATGTAAAAACCTTCGAAAATTCTTCAAGGGTGATGAGCAATTCAAACTATTGAGAAGAAAAGGAGTTTATCCTTATGAATACATTGATTCTTTTGATAAGTTTAACGAAACTAAGCTCCCACCGAAAGATGCTTTTTACAGCAAGTTGAACATGAAAGGTATCAGAGATGCTGATTATACACATGCACAGAAGGTGTGGAAACACATGAAAAATAAAAATATGGGTGCGTATCATGATCTCTACCTCAAGACAGATGTTCTATTGCTTGCTGATGTTTTTGAGACTTTTAGGGAAACATGTATAACAAACTATAAACTGGATCCTGCACATTTTTACACTGCTCCAGGACTAGCTTGGCAAGCCTGTTTGAAAAAGACAGAGGTTGAGCTGGATCTGTTGTCAGATATGGATATCATTCTCTTCGTAGAGCAAGGTATTAGAGGAGGTCTCTGTCAGGCTGTTCATAGACATGCTAAAGCTAATAACAAGTATATGGATGCTAAATATAAGAAGACTGAAGAAAGTAGCTATCTCCAATATCTTGATGCAAATAATCTATATGGACGGGCTATGATTCAGAAGCTACCGACAGGGAATTTCAAGTGGGTAGATGCTAATAAATTTACCGCGGAATTCATTTCAAAGTTGGCTGAGAAAGACGGTAAATATGGTTATCTTCTTGAAGTTGATGTGAACTATCCTCAGGAGCTTCATGATTCACATAACGATCTTCCGTTTATGCCTGAGCGAAAGAAGATCAATGGTGTAGAAAAGCTAACTCCATGTCTTTCAGACAAGAAGAACTATATTATTCATATCCGTGCACTTGATCAAGCGCTGAAGCATGGTCTTGTTCTTGAGAAGGTTCATAGAGTACTGAGATTTAGACAAAGTGCATGGTTGAAGCCGTACATCGATTTCAACACCAATTTGCGTACTAAATCAAAGAATGACTTTGAAAAGGACTTTTTCAAGCTCATGAACAATTCAGTCTTTGGTAAAACTATGGAGAATCAACGTAAACATAAAGACATACGCTTGGCTACCAAGAAAGAACAATATGAGAAGCTGGTGATGAAACCTAATTTCAAGGGTAGTATCTGTTTCAGTGAACATTTGATGGCTGCTGAAATGCAAAAGATCAAACTCGTATTGAACAAGCCGATCTATCTGGGACCTACAGTTCTTGATTTGTCAAAGACGATTATGTATGGGTTTCACTATGATTACATGAGACCAAAATATGGTGACAATCTAAAGCTCTGCTATATCGATACAGACAGCTTTGTCTATCACATCAAAACCGACGATATTTACAAAGATATCGCCGATGATGTAGCTTTGAGATTCGACACTTCAGCGTACGATGAGAAAGATAACAGACCTTTACCTATAGGTTTGAATAAGAAAGTCATTGGTCTAATGAAAGATGAGTTGGGTGGTAAGATAATGACAGAGTTTGTTGCTCTAAGAGCGAAGACATATGCATATAAACAGCTAGACGGAAAAGAAGACAAGAAGTGCAAGGGAGTCAAGAAGTGTGTAGTAAAGAAGACGATGGGGTTTGATGATTATAAGAGATGCTTATTTGATGGTAAGAATGTTTACAGGGAACAGATGACCTTTCAATCAATTAAGCATGATGTCCACACTATAAAAACAAACAAACTCGCTCTCAATGCGGATGATGACAAAAGAATTATTGCAAAAGATGGTATTGCTACATATGCCAGAGGACATTATAGATATGTATAAGATAACAAAGAGGTAAGAGGTAATAGGTAAGAGGTAAGAGGTAAGAGGTAAGAGGTAAAAAAAACAAAAAAAACAAACAAACAAAAAAACAAACAAAATAAACGAATTATACATGATACCTATGGATATTGACTTTGAAGATCTTTTTGACTGCATCGATGATCTGTGTGTGTCTGTGTCTGTGTGTTATATGTATTGTTAGCTCATTTATGTTATAAAGTTACAAACTGCTTTTTACTATAATCACGGATTTCCCTACATAAAGTTTAATCAATAAATGAGTCCAACCATGAACTTATTATTATTATTATTATTGAAAACAAAACTCCCTTAGGAGAACCCTCTAGGGTTTTTGTTGTTGTTGTTGTTGTTGTTGTTGTGATACCCTAGAGGGTTTTTAATTCATTGTCTTCGATCTAACCGGCACTCCACCCTGGCTTCTCGAATCCACCAGCTCCGAGCTCTACCCCTAGATCTTAGACTATTTGTGTGTGACTACTTACGAACTCCGACTACTACGCACGCAATGGCCGTTCATGATCTGTTCGAGTATATTACATCTAGTCGCATTGTTTTTCCCGACAACTTTTGGCACATTTTGTGGTGAATACCGGGAGCGGACGGCACCATCCAGTTCCAATCTAGCCGCTCCACTAGACCTTCCCTTTCCAGCAGACTCTGTCGCCTGTTCACCACAATTTTCAAATTATTCCGCTCTTGGGTTTTATATCATTCATTTAGATCTCAGTGTCTGCTTGTGGTGTCCTTCGGAACGCTATAATTTTCTTCGATTTGACGGTAACCATCTTTTTATGTTCAAAACAGCTTTTTTGTTATGACTATATAGCATTTTGTTATTTTGATTACATGGTAAGTTTTGATTACATAACAAAATGATTACATAACAAAATGATTAATGTTATGCAAGAGCATCATATTTCACCCAAAGTGACTAGCTCTCCAACGCAAACAAAAAATAAAAGTTCTCAAAAAGAAGTTCACAAAAGAGTAGTGAGTCAAACAGATTCACTCCCATCTCACGAAGAAGAGAAAATAGCTTTGGTTTTAGCGATTACCACGATGTTTAGTATATGGTATGTATTTCGCTGATCAGCGCATGTAGTTTGCAATTATAGCCGGCATTGTGGATACATGCTAACACTTCTAAGCCCTGGCGTTTGTTGAATTTCGATCGAAATGACGGTAACCTGAATGTCTCTATGGACCAGAGAAACCTGACAGTGATAAATCACCCAGACGCAATGCTAACCATTCCGCGATATATTCAACACAACTGCGGGGAAGTGCGCACTCATGCAAGTTTTACAACCAGAACATGAGAGATCTACAACCGCCGAAGTATATATACTTCCTCTCAGACGAACTGCGTGTGGTTCCAACACACGACCTTGTTGTTACAAGTTAGCGTTCTTATCCACTAGACTACGCTGATCTGTATGTTATATGTATTGTTAGCTCATTTATGTTATAAAAATGAAACTACTACAAACTGCTTTTTACTACATTTTTATGAGATATTTAATTGTTTACATTTATGAGTAATTTGTGGTTATATAATAATAATTAAAACTGCTTACGTGTTGTTATTTGTTATGTAATCAAAATAACACGTTTCATAACTCGTATCGCGTTATGAAAACAAAGGTCTTAGATGATAATATTAGCTATAGTAGGGAAATTCCCGAAATCATATGATTCCATGTTATGTTTATGAGGGATACAATTTTGCGCTATAATCGGCACTTTCCTATCTCTAGAGTCAACATGGTAAAGACCTCAGATACTGTACCAACTTGACTCCCAACTTATAAACAGGTTCTATTTTTGAAATCCAAGTCCAGAGTCAACATGGTACAGACCTCAGATACCGTACCAACTTGACCCCTGACTTATAAACAGGTTCTATTGTTGAAATCCAAGTCCAGAGTCAACATGGTACAGACCTCAGTGGCCGTACCAACTTGACTCCCAACTTATAAACAGGTTCTATTGTTGAAATCCAAGTCCACAGTCAACATCGTTCGGACTTCAGATACTAAATTATTGGTGTGTCTAAATGGTATAGCTTTGGCCAATATGGTATGACTTTTTATAGTAGTCAAAATTGTACGCGGGGTCAAATCGGTGCGGAACATGTTTACTTTTTGAACCTAAATTTTATTCTTTTATTTTTAAACTGTAAAACTAGAATTACATTTTTTATTTTACATTTTTTTGTTACATTTTTCAGCAAGAAAAGGAGAAAATAGAAAAAAAAACATTTCAGAAAAATCTTGAGCCTCAGAGCTGTTCTTAAATTGTTCTTATTTGTTGGCCATTTTGAGCCTCATTGTTCTTATAAAATTGTTCTTATAAAAAAAATAGAGTGTATAAGCAAAATTATTATCTATATATTAATAGCCGATTCTCTGTTTGTTTGTTTGTTTGTTTGTTTGTTTGTTTGTGCGTTTGTTTGTAAGTCACGCAAAATGGTAGATTGAGTTGTGAAAGTGACTATTTTATTTTATTTTGTGCGACGTCAGTGTGAAACCATTGTATTGAGACCCTAATCGAATGCGACGTTTAGGGAAAATTATCTCGGTAACCAATAGGGATAACTGACGTTTTTTGGGGTCAGCGATGCAGGCGATAGAGTGACGAAAAATTTGGGTCTAATTTTTTTTGGGGACGGGTCTATGACGTCATCAAAATTTTGATCGACGATATCTCCGAAACGGTTGATCGTAGGAAAACGATCCCATACATTTTTTTGATCAGTTTTTCGAGCTCTACAACATGGGCACACTTGTTATTGCCAAATCCCTAATTTTATTTTTCGCGAGCCCAACACAGGCTGAAGGTGGACATGGGCAGCGAGCGACGCCGCCTTGGCGGCTAGTCTATATATTAATAGCCGATTCTCTGTCTGTCTGTCTGTTTGTTTGTTTGTTTGTTTGTAAGTCACGCAAAATGGTAGATTGAGTTGTGAGCGAAATTATTTCTTTTTGTGTGTGCGACGTGAGTTCGAAGCAAATACATTGCAACCCCAATCGAACGTGACTTTTTTTGGCTGATGAACTAATAGGAATAACGTTTCGTTTTTATTATTTTGTTAGTTTTATATTCCACGTTGACTTGGCTTTGAAAACAATACATCAACTAAATACAAAGAAACTAACTATAAAACATTTTGGACAAAAAGCAGCCGTGGGAGAACGTGGTAGCATCTCGGTTTGCCAGTGTATCCTAACGTATCCTTGCCTGACTGTCTGAGACGGGTGAACTTTTTTTTCGAGTAATGAAAATGTTTAAAAACCTATAGGTAAAAAAATATATCATAAAACAAAATATTTTTTTTTTGCTTTTGTCATAATAGTTGTCTTTAATCGATTTCTTTTAATCTATTTTATTTTATATCAGATCGAACGTTTTTTTTATTCACTTGATTCATTTAGCACGTGCCTTTTCTTCTCTCCTCCCGTGTGATCTTTTTAAGAAGAGAATCCATTTTCCCCTTACGTTTGATAGCACCCATGTTAGAGCGCGTAACTTTTTTTAAACAAAAGTTAATAAAAAGTTGAAGTTTTCTCTCTATACGTTTTGAGTGTATTGTTACACTGATAAAAGATTGGTTTTACCAGAGGTTGTGACTTCGAATCTGCTTCTGGTTGTACGAGTCGTTTATAAGGAAATTTGACGTTTATTGATACAGTGATACAGAGCAGGTGGACATGGGCGGCGAGCGACGCCGCCTTGGCGGCTAGTCTGTATATTAATAGCCGATTCTCTGTTTGTTTGTCTGTAAGTCACGCAAAATGGTAGATTGAGTTGTGAGCGAAATTATTTCTTTTTTTGTGTGCGACGTGAGTTCGAAACAAATACATTGCAACCCCAATCAAACGTGACTTTTTCGGCTGGTGAACTAATAGGAATAACGTTTCGTTTTTATTATTTTGTTAGTTTTATATTCCACGTTGACTTGGCTTTGAAAACAATACATCAACTAAATACAAAGAAACTAACTATAAAACATTTTGGACAAAAAGCAGCCGTGGGAGAACGTGGTAGCATCTCGGTTTGCCAGTGTATCCTAACGTATCCTTGCCTGACTGTCTGAGACGGGTGAACTTTTTTTTCGAGTAATGAAAATGTTTAAAAACCTATAGGTAAAAAAATATATCATAAAACAAAATATTTTTTTTTTGCTTTTGTCATAATAGTTGTCTTTAATTGATTTCTTTTAATCTATTTTATTTTATATCAGATCGAACGTTTTTTCTATTCACTTGATTCATTTAGCACGTGCCTTTTTAAGAAGAGAATCCATTTTCCCCTTACGTTTGATAGCACCCATGTTAGAGCGCGTAACTTTTTTTAAACAAAAGTTAATAAAAAGTTGAAGTTTTCTCTCTATACGTTTTGAGTGTATTGTTACACTGATAAAAGATTGGTTTTACCAGAGGTTGTGACTTCGAATCTGCTTTTGGTTGTACGAGTCGTTTATAAGGAAATTTGACGTTTATTGATACAGTGATACAGAGCAGGTGGACATGGGCGGCGAGCGACGCCGCCTTGGCGGCTAGTCTGTATATTAATAGCCGATTCTCTGTTTGTTTGTCTGTAAGTCACGCAAAATGGTAGATTGAGTTGTGAGCGAAATTATTTCTTTTTTTGTGTGCGACGTGAGTTCGAAACAAATACATTGCAACCCCAATCAAACGTGACTTTTTCGGCTGGTGAACTAATAGGAATAACGTTTCGTTTTTATTATTTTGTTAGTTTTATATTCCACGTTGACTTGGCTTTGAAAACAATACATCAACTAAATACAAAGAAACTAACTATAAAACATTTTGGACAAAAAGCAGCCGTGGGAGAACGTGGTAGCATCTCGGTTTGCCAGTGTATCCTAACGTATCCTTGCCTGACTGTCTGAGACGGGTGAACTTTTTTTTCGAGTAATGAAAATGTTTAAAAACCTATAGGTAAAAAAATATATCATAAAACAAAATATTTTTTTTTTGCTTTTGTCATAATAGTTGTCTTTAATCGATTTCTTTTAATCTATTTTATTTTATATCAGATCGAACGTTTTTTTTATTCACTTGATTCATTTAGCACGTGCCTTTTCTTCTCTCCTCCCGTGTGATCTTTTTAAGAAGAGAATCCATTTTCCCCTTACGTTTGATAGCACCCATGTTAGAGCGCGTAACTTTTTTTAAACAAAAGTTAATAAAAAGTTGAAGTTTTCTCTCTATACGTTTTGAGTGTATTGTTACACTGATAAAAGATTGGTTTTACCAGAGGTTGTGACTTCGAATCTGCTTCTGGTTGTACGAGTCGTTTATAAGGAAATTTGACGTTTATTGATACAGTGATACAGAGCAGGTGGACATGGGCGGCGAGCGACGCCGCCTTGGCGGCTAGTCTGTATATTAATAGCCGATTCTCTGTTTGTTTGTCTGTAAGTCACGCAAAATGGTAGATTGAGTTGTGAGCGAAATTATTTCTTTTTTTGTGTGCGACGTGAGTTCGAAACAAATACATTGCAACCCCAATCAAACGTGACTTTTTCGGCTGGTGAACTAATAGGAATAACGTTTCGTTTTTATTATTTTGTTAGTTTTATATTCCACGTTGACTTGGCTTTGAAAACAATACATCAACTAAATACAAAGAAACTAACTATAAAACATTTTGGACAAAAAGCAGCCGTGGGAGAACGTGGTAGCATCTCGGTTTGCCAGTGTATCCTAACGTATCCTTGCCTGACTGTCTGAGACGGGTGAACTTTTTTTTCGAGTAATGAAAATGTTTAAAAACCTATAGGTAAAAAAATATATCATAAAACAAAATATTTTTTTTTTGCTTTTGTCATAATAGTTGTCTTTAATTGATTTCTTTTAATCTATTTTATTTTATATCAGATCGAACGTTTTTTCTATTCACTTGATTCATTTAGCACGTGCCTTTTTAAGAAGAGAATCCATTTTCCCCTTACGTTTGATAGCACCCATGTTAGAGCGCGTAACTTTTTTTAAACAAAAGTTAATAAAAAGTTGAAGTTTTCTCTCTATACGTTTTGAGTGTATTGTTACACTGATAAAAGATTGGTTTTACCAGAGGTTGTGACTTCGAATCTGCTTTTGGTTGTACGAGTCGTTTATAAGGAAATTTGACGTTTATTGATACAGTGATACAGAGCAGGTGGACATGGGCGGTGAACGACGCCGCCTTGGCGGCTAGTATATATATAATGCACTTGATAAAGGCTCGTAATTAGTCGAAATCTTGTCAAACGAATGTGTTTTTTTTTTACTTTTATTATACACAACACAACATATATATACACTGACTCAAATGTTTCATGTATGCGTGTACTTAGTTTGATTATTATTTCAGCATCAAAGCATGAATTCACATGAATTCATCAGGTTGTGACACAATGAATACTGATTATTAAACAATCTTTTAAACTGCTAGCTGTATGTCACTGGGTCTTTTTGCAATTCTGTTCCTCCAAAATCAAGGTGAACTATACCAGTATTGTTAATGAATTGCACTGTTTTGTTATTGTCATTCAAATAAAATGTGTGTAGATATGATAAGGCTTTTATTAACAAGAAATATTAGGTCTCAATTGGAAATTAGTAAATTTATATCATCTCACAATCAACATCTTGTGAACATGGTTTGCTACGTAACCCATTCAATGGTATGCTAGACGTTTGATGTTCAAATCTATTAGTGTTTCGTGAAGTTCAAAAATGTGAATGGTGCTTCTACTATTAAATTGGGACCAGCCGAAGATGATGCGACATGACCTTGCTTTGCAAATGATAGTGTTTTTATATATTATCAAAGGATCTGAAATAGTAAGTTTTGTTAAAATTGGAAAAAAAAATTCTTAAAGTTCATTATGTACTTAATTAATATTTACTGAATGTGACCTATATATTAATAGTTTATCCCAGGGAATACTCAAATGATTTTTTTCTCCTAGTGTTTTCATAAGAGAGGCTGTTTGAGTGGCATGTAATTTCATCTCTATCCCTACAATAACTTATGTTTTTTTATTGGATTTCTGCGAAAGCAAGAAATACATTAAAACCGGCTTTGGTTTTTTTTTTTTTTCTGCTGTCCAAACCTAGCGGTTTTTTGAAATTTCGTGCGTGCGTTTACATGCATTCTTCACGTCCATGCGGAAAGCCATTTTTTCGTAGCACGAGGCCTCTTCCACGAGAAGTTTCTGGCGACTGGTTGTAATTGCGGTAATACAGAAATCAAAAACTCTCTTCTCTAACATCGGTATTTGAAACTTCTATCCTTTGGTAGGCTTTCCTTAGTGCTTATTTATCCACCATTTGCTTTATTTAGGCTTTTTATATCCGGGGGCATCGGAGTAAAAGTGAGGTCTGTGTGAGATTTGCCAGGAAGCCCCTAGCTGATCCTAGCTTTCTAGCTTTTTCCAGCTTATCCTAGCTAATTCATCGAAGTGGCTCATAGTTAAACTTTTAAAAGGTAAAATTTTTAAATGCTTCGTAGCTAGCTTAGGTAGATACGTACTTACTTTAAAACATAGTATTTCCGATAAATTTTTTAATTTGTTTCTTATATTTTTTTCGAAAAAGTTTGTGTTTTTTTTCTTTCGTTCTTATACATAGATTCTTTTTTTTAAAAAACTGTCATATAAATCGCGTATCCATGGTTACGATTCGCACCTTTCTTTTCTTTGTATGTAATAGCTTATGTTGTTTTTAGTTAAGCCCTATTCACACTTTTTAAAAGTATTTTTGTCTTATCTATTTTTTATCTACAGTATATAATATGTTTGTTTTCAAGAAAAAACTACTTTCATTTTGATACTTAAAGTTTCATTCATTAAGCAATCGTTTCTCCATAACCATAAAAGTAGTATAAAACCTTGTTAACGTTTGTGTGTAAAGTGTTCAAAATGCTCAACAGGAAAGAGGAGCTTTAATATTTTTTGGATCTATAGTATGTATAGAGATAGGAAAGTGCCGATTATAGCGCAAAACTGTAACGTCATCATCCGATGCTAGCCCAAAACTGTGACGTCATCATAAACATAAAATATTAACACATGGAAATCATATGATTTCGGGAATTTCCCTACTATAGCTAATATTATCATCATATAAGATCTTTGTTTTCATAACGCGATACGAGTTATGAAACGTGTTATTTTGATTACATAACAAAATTCTCAAATAACAACGCATAAACAGTTTCTATTATTATAACCACAAATTACTCATAAATGTAAACAATTAAATGTAGTAAAAAGCAGTTTGTAGTAGTTTCATTTTTATAACATAAATGAGCTAACAATACATATAACATACAGACACAGACACACACTGATCATCGATGCAGTCAAAAAGATCTTCAAATCAATATCCATAGGTATCATGTATAATTCATTTATTTTGTTTTTTTGTTTGTTTGTTTTTTTTGTTTTTTTACCTCTTACCTCTTACCTCTTTGTTATCTTATACATATCTATAATGTCCTCTGGCATATGTAGCAATACCATCTTTTACAATAATTCTTTTGTCATCATCCGCATTGAGAGCGAGTTTGTTTGTTTTTATAGTGTGGACATCATGCTTAATCGATTGAAAGGTCATCTGTTCCCTGTAAACATTCTTACCATCAAATAAGCATCTCTTGTAATCATCAAACCCCATCGTCTTCTTTACTACACACTTCTTGACTCCCTTGCACTTCTTGTCTTCTTTTCCATCCAGCTGTTTATATGCATAGGTCTTCGCTCTTAGAGCAACAAACTCCGTCATTATCTTACCACCCAACTCATCTTTCATTAGACCGATGACTTTCTTATTCAAACCTATAGGTAAAGGTCTGTTATCTTTCTCATCATACGCTGAAGTGTCGAATCTCAAAGCTACATCATCGGCAATATCTTTGTAAAAGTCGTCGGTTTTGATATGATAGACAAAGCTGTCCGTATCCATATAGCAGAGCTTTAGATTGTCACCATATTTCGGTCTCATGTAATCATAGTGAAACTCGTACATAATCGTCTTTGACAAATCAAGAACTGTAGGTCCCAGATAGATCGGCTTGTTCAACACGAGTTTGATCTTTTGCATTTCAGCAGCCATCAAATGTTCACTGAAACAGATACTACCCTTGAAATTAGGTTTCATCACCAGCTTCTCATATTGTTCTTTCTTGGTAGCCAAACGTATGTCTTTATGTTTACGTTGATTCTCCATAGTTTTACCAAAGACTGAATTGTTCATGAGCTTGAAAAAGTCCTTTTCAAAGTCATTCTTTGATTTGGTACGCAAATTGGTGTTGAAATCGATGTACGGCTTCAACCATGCGCTTTGTCTAAATCTCAGTACTCTATGAACCTTCTCAAGAACAAGATCATGCTTCAGCGCTTGATCAAGTGCACGGATATGAATAATATAGTTCTTCTTGTTTGAAAGACATTGATCTTCTTTCGCTCAGGCATAAACGGAAGATCGTTATGTGAATCATGAAGCTCCTGAGGATAGTTCACATCAACTTCAAGAAGATAACCATATTTACCGTCTTTCTCAGCCAACTTTGAAATGAAATCGGCGTTAAATTTATTAGCATCTACCCACTTGAAATTTCCTGTCGGTAGCTTCTGAATCATAGCCCATCCATATAGATTATTTGCATCAAGATATTGGAGATAGCTACTTTCTTCAGTCTTCTTATATTTAGCATCCATATACTTGTTATTAGCTTTAGCATGTCTATGAACAGCCTGACAGAGACCTCCTCTAATACCTTGCTCTACGAACAGAAACATATCCATATCTGACAACAGATCCAGCTCAACCTCTGTCTTTTTCAAACATGCTTGCCAAGCTAATCCTGGAGCAGTGTAAAAATGTGCAGGATCCAGTTTATAGTTCGTTATGCATGTTTCCCTAAAAGTCTCAAAAACATCAGCAAGCAATAGAACGTCTGTCTTGAGGTAGAGATCATGATACGCACCCATATTTTTATTTTTCATATGTTTCCACACATTCTGCGCATGTGTATAATCAGCATCACTGATACCTTTCATGTTCAACTTGCTGTAAAAAGCATCTTTTGGTGGGAGCTTAGTTTCATTAAACTTATCAAAAGAATCAATGTATTCATAAAGATAAACTCCTTTTCTTCTCAATAATTTGAATTGCTCATCACCCTTGAAGAATTTTCGAAGGTTTTTACACTGATCGTCAGATAGATTGTTTACCAAGTTATCCAGACTACTAGCCATGAAACGCACGCTATCGATGAATCTCAACTGTATCTTTTGAACCCTAGTCACCCCATTTTTATCAATGTATTCACCAACCTTAACATCCAATGAGAAAGAGATATATTTTTCTTTGTTTTCAGCGATGACAGCAATCCCTTCATCTCCATACTGTTTGGCTAGTTCTTTGATAAACAGATGAGCATCATATCCGCTCAGATTGTGAAAGACGATCGGAATGTATTTAGGCACTTTGTAACGGATATTACAAGACTGATGTGCAGCTCCACGAAATTTACCAGTAAAATGACAGTGATCCCTAACCTTAATATTATCTTTTTCAAATTCTTTCATACATATGTGACATTTATCTGAATCGATAAATCCCTGTTCCTCTTCATATGTGAGGTCTCGCATTCTTTGTTTAGGAAACATATTGTATAGCCTTTTCACTTCACCTACCGCATGATCCACGAAACGTAAAACACAGTCTTCACCTCGATAAAGCGTTAGAGGGTCTGAAACTTCACCATGAGCAAATTTGCTATAACAACAGAAGCCTGTGGGGATATGTATACCAACCTTTTTAGTGGATGATCCAATAACGCTACGCAGTTCTTTACAAACCTCTTTTGACAAAGCTTCGAAATCAGCATACATTATGAAAGGAGCTTTGAGCTGGTACTGACCGTCATGAAATTTAACGGTGCTACCCTCCTTTGACATCTCAATCTTAGCGACATCGTTATTTTTACAATATTCAAAGTGTTCATCTCGTGTTTCCTCACTTGAGAATCCATTGAGACAATTCAAACAATAATGCTCCTTATGTTCGTGATTCGAGTTGACCTTACTCAAGACACCACTCAAGTTCTTTACAGCTACATAATGTCTCTTTTCCTCTTCACATAGTAAAAACAAAACAACCGTTTCTTTGCAATCAAGATGCTTCGACTTACGACACATATAGATACCTTCTTTCTCATCTTTTGTTAAAACATGCACAGCGATATCAGGGTTCCTCCTCTCAAACAAATCTATTTTATTTAGCGCCATTGGAAACGATAAACCGTCCCAATTATATTTATCAACGTGTTTCTTGAGATTCGTTATCCTTTGCGGATCTTTCTTAATCTCTTTGTGGTTAAAAGCAGCAGTAACAGCCCATTTGAAGCACTCTTCATCATCTTCGTTATGTGGATTGATAACAGATCGTTTCCCACTGAAATTCTCAGGTAAAGGCAAGTAAGAGCTGCCTCTCGTTAATTTTAGCTTGTGAAAATCCACATCAATATTTAAAATTTTATCGATAACAAAGCCGGATTGAGGTAACGCAGGGTTTTCAACCTGTTCGATTATCTTATTGAACATCTTATTAATAACATCAGATATATCGCTTTCATTGTGAATTGTTTCCATATTGCTATTAAACGCCTTATCGACGTAGATTGTCGCTTCAGGATTGGATAAATCCTCCTTTCTCCATTTGATCCACACAGTTGCTTGAATTTTTATTGATTTTTTATTTTTGAGTTCTCTCATAATCAGATCACTTAAAATGGGTCGAACCTTTTCGAGAAACGAATCAACGTCCTTTTTTCCATCTGAGTTTATCTTGAACCTTTTGTAAGAACCCTCAAACGCTGTTTCAATGGGGACAAACGCTTTTGGTTCCACCAATTTTTCATCTTTTTCATCATCATTCTTCCTCTTATAGAGATTGAGAATCTTCTTCTTCATCTCTCTATAAGCGCTACTCACTTTCTCACGAATAGGTTTAGGTGTGTGATTTACCAACCACTCCTTCAACTCATCCAACTTACTTTTCACCTGAGGTCTATTTTTTGCCATTTCCTGCTGTTCAAACAAATCCATATCTTGTTGTGTAGGAATAATTGGAACAGGTCTTGGTGGTGGAACAGGTCGGTTAAACCTAGTAGGTCTTGGTAGTGGAACAGGTCGGATAGGTGGGTTTGCTAATAATTCGATCAACTCAGCTTTTCTGAGTTTTGAGTAGCCATGTAGACCGCGTTCTCTTGCAAGAGCTTTTAATTGAACAACAGTATTTTGTGAAGTCATGTTGTAATATACAAATGTGATTAGCTTTCTTTAAGATGGTTTAAGATGGTAAAAATTTCCAATTTTTCAGACCATCTAGTTAACATTTGTTACTCGATTTAAGTAACAAAAAAAAAACACCCTTTACGAGGTTGAACGAGCCAATCTTTTTTGTTTGCGAACCATCTTTTTCTGCTCTTTATTATTCTCTCGATATCTGAGATATTTTTCTTCGTTGTTTTTTATCCAGTTTGAATAGCGTGTATAAAATGCTTGTTTAATATCAGGATCGAGAGTATAAGATGGATCCTTATCATTTTTTTCAAGTACCTCAACCATTTTAGCTTTATTCATTTGCTTAACATATTTTATTTTTCGTGATGCGCATAAGTTTATCAATGTATTAGAACCCATTGATTGGTAATCTGATTCTGTTTTGTCGGTCATGTTTATTCTTTATATAAAGATAATAAAAACTTTTAAGCCACTTTTCTCGTGTCATTTTTTTTTTTTTAACAAAATGAGCTAAAATAAAACGTTGTTTATAAATAAAAAATGTCAGACACTAAACTTCAAGAGATTTATTATCAACCTCAAAACTTATGGAAAGGACAAAAGGCTGTTCGCAATCTAAGAGGATTTGGTTTCAAACCGAAGGAAATTAAGAAGTGGCTATCAAAGCAAGCTTTATGGCAGGTACATCTACCGACACCGAAAAGGATTGAACGTCCGCATTATGAGGTAACTAAACCGAATGAGATTCATCAATTTGATATATTGTATATGCCTAGTGATATGCTATATGGTAATAAATACAAGTACATTTTGTCTGGTATCGATGTTGCTTCACGCTATAAGGTGGCTCGACCTTTGAATACTAAGAGAGCGAAAGAGGTTGCCGATATGATTGAAGACATCTACAAGGTTGGACCCTTAAACTATCCAAAAGTATTTCAATGTGATAACGGTTCAGAATTCAAAGCTGATGTATCAAAATTGTTAGAGAAGAATAATGTTGAAATTAAAAGAACAACTACTAAATATAAGCATACTCATACAGCTTTTGTTGAGGCATTGAACAAGATACTTGCTGAAAATTTATTCAAAATACAAGATGCTCAAGAACTGAATGATTCAGAAAAGGTATCATCTACATGGGTCAAATATTTGTATAAACTTGTGGGTAGATTGAACGATACAAAGACTCAGATGATCGGTATGAAACCGAAAGATGCCATCAAATTGAAAGAGGTGCCTCTCGCTAAACGAGAGAGCTATCCACCTGAAGAAAAATTACCTCAAGATGGTTTGTATAGATATCTATTGCAACCGGGTGAAGAGCACGATGACCATCGAAAAAGAGCAACAGATATCATATGGTCAAAGAGGGCATATAGATTGAGTGAGGTAATAGATCAACCAGGTAACCGTATACTATATTACCTTCAAGATGGACCTGAACGAGCTTTTGTGAAAGAAGAGTTGATGTTGATACCTGAGGATACAGAGCTACCTCCTGATTATGTGCAAGGTTGGTGAACCGTAAATACAAAGTATCTTTACTAGAAACAAGTAAAGATGAGTCGTCTAGCGACGAGGTTTAGTGCCACATAATGTTATAATCAAAGAATTGCCTTTCATGATTCTTTTCAGATTGTTTGAGCCCCTTCGGTCTGACAAAGGCTTCTCTAGAATTCCAACCATAATCCTTCAACTCAACGCAAAGTGTTGCAGGCAACCATGTCTTATATAAATTTCCTGTTCTGTCTTGCACCTCTGCATACATAGCTTTTCCAGACCCAAATTCAGATGCAGGTGTGTCTATCTCAACCACAGATTTAACACGATAAATCACGTTTTCAGTTAGCTCTCTCCACTTTGTGATCGGAGTAATTTGTTCCATGTTTTGTTCAAATGTTGCAACTGTTGGGAATTCCATTGTCTATATACTTGTGATCATATTTCTTTATATCACTTTTTCAAATTTAGGAACACACAAGCACATCCTACTAACCATTTTCGTTTATGGATTTTTTCAGGTTTTGAAGTTCTACCATCAAACTTTTTTGAAATTGATTTTGGGTTTCAGTCTCCATCTTTCTATCTGTAGAACTGAGTCCTTCTAAAGCTTTGTAATATGTTCCCTGTAAAACCTGGAATTCTTTGTAATTGATCCTTCCATCAGTCAGCGCCTGACTTATGTTAGTTTCGAAGACAGAAATTGAGGATGTAACAATATCATATAATTTTATCACTTTTTCTACTTTCTTTTGATATCTTTTGATGACAGCTGTGGTAAGTCCGGTACAGATAGAGCCGGCTAGGGCTACACCACCTAATCCTGCAGAAATAGGTATTCCGATAATAGTAGCCCCTGTTGCAATTGAACCGATGCCAGAGCCAATGGTTATAGCGCTTGAGCTAGCATTTAGTAGCATCGATCGTTCTATCGCCTTGTTGTATCTCTTGAGCTTGATGCTAAACTTGTTCTTAAGTTTTATCAACTCTTCAAACTCAGAATTTATTACGCTTGCGTTAAACTTTTCCTGCTCATTCAAATCCTCAGGAGCAGTGGGTAGTTTTGGATAAATTTTAAAACTCATATTTAGAGGGATGTTATAACATAATATAATAATAAATTATCCTCTAAATAAATAAAATGGCGGACATTGACATTGACCCCTTTGGAGAACATGGGATGACGACAGATGAGACGACGGATGAGACGTTTCCTCTCATACCGACCGGTGATCGTACGGGTGTACAGATAGATACATCAGGTGATCGTGAAACATCATTCGGTGGTCACAGTCTGCATACTAGAGTTTTGAAAGAACTAGTTGAAGGGCTGTATGATAGATTATCCGAAAAATACCGATCAAAACCTGAGGTGTTATATACCGATCAGTTTGAAATTAGAGATGGTGAATTATACTACAAAGACGGTAGCAAACCATTGACAAACAATGGAAGACTAAGGGCTACCGGTACTATAGCTGACATATTGGGCAAGAACAGGTTACGTAGTTTAGGGTATGATATACCTAACAGTAAATTTTCAGCCAGACAGGCAGCTGTGCTTAATAAAATGGCAGAAGACCTTCCTTCGACATCTAAAATCACAACAGCAACCGATGTAGAGTTGGAAGATATGTCCGGTGATGTGGTGAACAGTACGGAAGATCTAATCTCTATGCTTAGACAACAATCTGTCGATCATGAAATGACTCAGACCGGTGATCTATTTGAATATCCTGTGCGGGAGTTGTTAGGATTGGATAAGGCGCTGAGAAACATACGAGGAGGTCTTCAGGAAGAGGTTGCGAAAAAGGTTCGAATAGAACAGCATATCGATCGAGAGAAAAACAAGTTGGAAGAGATGGAAAACGATGCAACATACACAGATGAACAACGAAAAGAGGTTGAAGAGAGAGTGGAGGGATTACACGAAGAGTTGAAAGCTAGGAAAGAGAACATTGATATTCTCAAAGGTAAATTAAACAGTCAAGTTACGAGCATCAAAGAAACCATTGCTAAAGTCCTCGACAAAGATACCTCATTAGGTGAAAGGATACGAACACTATTCCGCGAACAAGGTATAACAATCGTTAGCATTCTGACAGCGTTTGGTATGGCTATCGGTGTCCTTGTGGAAGCTTTGTTACCATCAGCAGCTGGAAGCTCTTCACAAAATCCTGACAAAGGTGGTGATAAAAAGGACGATGCAAAGGAATGGATAAAAAATAAACTAAAAGCGTTAGCATCACTTCTAGGTAGATTAGCATCTAAAGCGGCAGAGGCTTTACCAGGAATAATTGGGTCTATCGTATCATGGATACTCACTAGAGCTAAGGAAGTTGTAGGTTGGTTAAGTCAAAATTTATGGGCTCTGATTGTAGGGTTGATCTATACATACCTTGTCACTAGACGATAACCATCTGAAAGTGTATATGTTACATGTATCGTGTAACATAATTTTTGTTGATGGTCTTCATCTTTCAAAATACCACACAATTCCACCAATACCGAGCATACTCAGAGCTATAAAAGCCAATTCTCTTTCATGTTGATCATGACTCGGTGTATAAAAGTCGCTCAATACAGGCTCTCGTGGTAGCGGTTCAAGATGATTACTAAATACACTATTGTACTCTCTCTTTGCATCATTTAGTTCTACGAATTTTGAATCAGCCTTCTTTTCGAGCATGAGCTGCTTATTGATGAAATCGATCCTTTCCTGTCGTTTTTGCTGCCATTCAATCTGTGCTTTTTGTAATTTTTCTATGGCCAAATCATGACGTTTTCTTTCCTTATCGATTCTGTCTTTGGATAAACTTGAAAACAGATAGCTTGATCCTGTGAAAGCCAAAGCGTTAGCCAAAGCTCCACCCAACATCATTGCGATAGAAGCCATATTTAGATATTGATATTTTCAGGCAAAATCTTTTGTTTGATTAAGTAGTCCTTTGTCACTTCACTAGCGGCGATAATGGCAACTAGTTTTCCCGTATCTTCCAAGTCGAACTTTTGAATAGAGGGTGGTGTCATTTTTAACACCTTTTTTCCTAGCATAGAGTAGCCGATAGCGAAAACGCAGACGACTGATGCATGATATAAATCGTTGATGATACTTTTCTTGTCCATGTTTGTTATATATACATTTTTTTCTTTTTATTCCATTTCATGTTTATTGATTTTCACTGGTATTTTAGATTTTTGTGGAAGGGGGGTGGATGGTGACCCACGGGGTAATATTTGCTCTTTCTTTTTATACACAAAATAAGCAAATCCACCAACTAAACCGAGAGCTATTATTCCACCCACACCATAGGTGTAATTCATAGGTTGTTCATTTGGTTTGGTGAGAGAGTCATCGAGCTTATTCATTTCTTTTTGAGGCGACACTTGTTTTAATTGTTCTCGTTTTTTACGGTTGTATTCCGCCAACTTCTTACCCGCTTCAACCTTTTTTGGGTTCTTCGTTGTCACTTGAATGGGAGTCTGTTCTTCTGACATTTTTATTATCTGCTGTATTTATATTATCATCGGATTTATTTAAATTCCTTTCATTGATATAATGCCTCCCGGTAATAAGTCCAACACTGAGTGGTGCTAATAATGAGCCGAATTTATAATATAAGTCACATGTAAATCTTTGAAGGGCAGAGTTTAAGAAGGGGTCAGTTTCCAGGTCATTGCTCAACGCATCTTGATTGTTTATTCCTAACGTTGCACAAGCTCCCATCGAATAAATGCGTATCAGTGATTTCCCAAGGATTTTACCATTTGACCTGATAGTTTAGCCTCGTAAATACTAAAAAGTTTTTCTACCTCTTCATCTTTGAGTTTGTTAATTTGCTCTTCGGTGTACATTTTCCCTAAGTATAGCTTGCTATTACCTGTTAAGACACACTCGAGTAATTTTTGTCTTTTACCATCTGAAGGTGGAAATTCACCTGGAACATCATAACTCTGGTTGATTAAATTATCGATCGCTGTTTCCGCCATTTTTATTAGAGAGAGGTATTTTTTTAACACAAAATAAAAGTAAAATAGCGAGATCAGTAGTATGCTTAATAACACGAAGTTGACATATTCTATCATTTTGTTGTGTTTGTTATAATTTTCTTATACTCTCTTATAATTTTGTTGAAATTTGCTGTATAAGAGTTTGCTATCTTCTTATAATTTTGTTGAAATTTGCTGTATAAGAGTTTGCTATCTTCTTATAAGTTTGTTGAAATTTGCTGTATAAGAGTTTGCTATCTTCTTATAAGTTTGTTGAAATTTGCTGTATAAGAGTTTGCTGTCTTCTTATAATTTTGTAAGACAAAATAATTATAAGAGGATGATGATGATGTTTAATAATATATTCTAACATTGTTAAATAAATAAACATTGTTTACTTAAACAATTATGTTCGATGATGAATCCTCAGATGATGATATTATATTTTCCCATCAAGATACAAAAAGGGTTACTTTTAATGATAAAGTAATGGTCCATTATATCTATGCTTGTGAATCTCGTAGAAGTAACTGGATAGAGGCTGCTGTTGACAGAGTACGCTTTGAATCGAGGATTAAACATATTGGTAAAATTCTAGAACCTGTATTGAGACGTAAATTATCTCTTACAGTAGTCTTATAACAGTCTTACAGTAGTCTTATAGGAGTCTTATAGTTTTTGTTACAAGAGTCATGTAACAAATAACGTCAACCTGTTTAACAAATCATGCGTTCTCGGATGTTCCATTCTCATGACTAGGCACGTGTGTTTCCCTCCTTTCAGTTTTTCCTTGACATCTTTCAATTCTTCTTGTGAATCAATCACATCATTCTCTTCATGAATAGTGGCTAGATCGTTTCTATCTTTTGGATACCACACATATAACATTTTAGCTTGTCGTCGTAAATTTTTAGGTATAGCTGTGTATGATTGTGTAAGTAACCATAGCGAATGATTTCGATGTCTACCGCTAATTGCCAACTCGAGCAAAGGCTGTCTCTTTTTGTCAATTTTTCATCAGCTATTATATCATCAATCAGAAATAAGGTTTTGTATCCAGCACAGAAAAAGTCCATTTTCTTAATCCATTCATACAAAGATCCTTCCGGCTCAATTAAAATCACATAGCTGTCATTCCAGAACCACTTCCGATCTCTGTAAGTCTGATTCCACCTCAAGGTGGGACATATAATCACGATGAAATCAAAGTGATCAAAGTATTGATTTTCTAATAATTTTACAACACGATCCGTTTTACCGCACGATGTTGGTCCAACGAATAATGCTGTGTGAGGTTCTTTCATGTAAAGTGTATCCATTTTACTAATATAATGCAGACATAAATTGACCGTTTTGTATGTTTAATTGAGCATCCATTATTAGATATATATATGCGTTTAAGTTTCCTGCAGTTTCAGCGGTCTTTTCAATCTGTAAAGTGATGCCTTCACTCGCATTTTCAATCTTTCGACCGGTCCCATGCAAGGC